>PNEQ01104761.1:16295-160251 GCA_003012365.1 Medauroidea extradentata
GGATTTTGACGGCCGGGTGGGGGTGCGAAGAATGGTATAGACATCGAGCTAGCTACCGAGGGGGAGTTGGAGAAGAGAGTCGACGAGAGAGTCTTCTGCTCGGGCGGCGACCGCACCTGGGGACTCTGGGTTCGAGTCTGGGTGCGACCCTCTGGCTAGAGAACTAGCTCCAACGGCGGCACTAGAGGTGAGTTCCTGTGGGTTTAGGGAAGGAGAGCGATCCTTTACCTATCTCCTGTCTCGCCTTACCCTAACCCTTCCACTCGTCTCTATTTCTGTATTGCTGTATTTCCTTGTTCTCTATTCTAATAAACTCTTGTTACCTTCCATCTCTGGCTTATTTATCTTCCCCTTCCCAGGCTAAACTTGTAACAGTATGTGTTGGCCTATGCATATATTTGGACATAAAATTTATTATGGGTTTCTCCTCTTCGTTGTTTTCTCACAGGAATTAGGTATGCAGTTATTAAAAGCAAGCAGTTTTATAATATTCTCTCGTATTAGTCTGTTTCGCACAAGTATCGTGTGTTAGGTTATTGCACAGACACCTCAATAACTGCCTGCTTGGAAACCCGCGTGGCGAACAACGTATCACATACAACCGTACTCTACGTAAATTGTCAACAATATTAACAAATAGAAACAAACTACATGTATCTACGAGTGGTACTAACATTTAAGTCTAACACTATACTAACCAGATGCGGCAAAATCAATTGTTTACACCAAAATTAAAACAAAATTGAATACAAAAAAGACGTTACACATAAAAGAGAGCTAGTCGGCTAAAAACACCGATTCCGAAAACCAACAGAGGTTCGACATACCGGATCGAAATTTTCTGTTAACCTTTAATATTTTTCCTAAGGTTACATATTTTCCGTAAAACAAATTTGCACTCAACAAATAATGATATCTGTGGTATCAAAAGTATTTAAACTGTAAAGTCTATAGCAATGCAATTTAGGGGGATTTTACCTGTTGTTATTATATTTTTATTTATAAAAATACGTTTAATTTAATGAATAACGGTATATTACTTATTTTATTTGCGTCCGTGTAATTCGAAAAATATGTAAATAAAAAGATCGTTCATTTTAGCTCAGTAAAAACGAGTTCAGCCATATTGATGTCCCTGTGACGTAATTTGACTTGTTATTGCATGCATCTACACTATCTCTACAGCAACTTACGTTTAGTTCGTCAAATTGCCTTAAATCCAGTCGTTTGTGTGATTAGAACAGGTATGTATAAGACTCCGAATAATTATAAGTGTCTATAGTAGCTTCCTTGTGCAGCAATACAATTAAATTTACTCCAAATACAATATTGACTACTATACAGCGCCATGTGACAATATAAGATGGACTGCGTGGTTCCTTCTAAAAAAAAAAAAAAAAAAAAAAAAAAAAACAGTCTGCTATTAGTGAAAATAGCATAGTATAAGTATGCTATGATTACTTCAATGAATTGTGTACAGTATGACACGGTAAGCATGAAATAAGAAGTTCTTTTAAGTTAAAAGTTACAACCAAATCTCGACATCCTCAACTCATTGTGTTTTTTACAGTTCCACTGCGTGGCCGCCCCTCTTGTAGAGACGACTTAGCCAATAGGCGAGTTCAAGGCACCTGTGATTGGCCGATAATTCAAGAGGGTGAAGGGGTTTTGCGAAATCCGTTAATATACGGCAAGACTGCTGCTGCAGTTCTCATGGTCGCCCACAAGAAACGTAACAACAATTGGGAAGCAAAATGTATTTTAATAGATTAATTAATGTGTAATATTGTTTTCCCGACTCGCGCAATTAGAGCGCTCGAACACTACTAGTCTGTACGAACAAGTTTGTTTGTTTGTTACACGCAATCAAACTGTTATCTCCGTAGGTTCACTTTTTGGATGCACGTGAACTTCGGTTACTTCAAACGAAAATGTATTATACTTGACCGGATTTGACACAGTACGATGAATGTGCAGTAAGTTATCATCACTCCGGAATTTGGATTAAACGGACATAAACTCAAACCTACCACTAAAACATCACAATGGTCGAAAGCTACCTTGCTGTCTTCGCGTCTGTTTACTACGTACCAAACAAATCTTCGTTGTTAACTAACTTAAAAAAAAAAAAAAAAAAAAAAAAAAGCGACTGCACCCGTGAATGCATTAACAGCAAGAAAATTTTCCGAATTAGTTTTTAAGTAACCGGGTTCATTAAATTCGCCCAAAATTATTTTTTTTAAGTTAGTGTAAAATTTCAAATCCTACTGTAATGTTAGGCGGGCGGCGGATTTTAAAGCTCAGTAATTTTAAAAGTAAATGTGCACGGAATTATTCCTTTACGTAATTGCATTTGGCGCGAAAATAAGTCGGAAGAATCAAATACACATTAAAATGATTTTTTTAGGCACCATCCCGATTCTCGTGCCGTCTAGACAATTAGAATATATTTGGTATTGTAGAGGTCCAAGTAAAATAGATTTCTGTACGCAGAACTGTAAACTACAATATTGAAACATTATCTACCAACAAACCTGGCCGCAGTTGCTACACGACTTGCCTCTCCCGCCAAGACGATACGGGTTCGATTCCCGGGTGAAGACGACTACACTATATTCAGCCCAAGATTGCAGCAGATGTAAACACTGTCACATGTGAGCTTTCGATCATCGGTTAGCTGGTTAGTTAACAGTGTCATTGCGGTAGGAAATAGGTCCTATGCTAAATTACTGTGTTTTAGTTCAGAATAGGTAATGTAATCGTTCAGTTTTTTTTTTAATCCTATGTAATATAATATCTCTCTGTGTGCATGAAATATTATGGGGCTTATTCGTAGTCGTTTTCGACCCGGGCAAGTGCGGGATTATTGTGTGACCGTTTTTTTGTCTTATTCATAGACGCGGACTAACGCTAGTCCGAAGGATCTTCATACGTTAGTCAGGTTTAACTTTTAGTCCGGACCAAGGGTAGGTTTAACGATGGGCTAAGTCGAAAATAAACATGGCGGACCATTACAATATAATACGAAGTCAGTGTTATATACGCTGCTTATGGAATATAATGGATATTTTACACTAAAAAACTTATTATAAAGCTACATTGATAATTTATTTAGTCATAAGCACTAATTACTTAATTTAAAACGGTAAAATTCAAACTTCGTGAGAAAAAAACTCGTATTGCGTGTTTGTTGTACTGTGCAAGACATTTAAATACAGCAATAACATTTTATCAGGCCTAAGAAGTTGAGAATTATTGCTGTAAGCAACATTAAACCGTAAATATTCTATTTACGTAAAAAAACATTGCAATGTTGTGTGTATTCCGAGGCTTTCAAATAAATAAATATGTATTTATCCACTCAGAAACGTAAGTGTCGTGGTAGCTCAGTGGTAGGGTACTGGCAAAGAAGTTCAAAGGTTGCGGTTTCAAGTCTCGTCTGGTGCAAACGTTGTTTGTTCTTTAATTTTCTTAGTTTTTAATTGTACATAACGAAAATAAAGCAGTTTTCTTATTTTATAAGTACATTTATTCAGTACATTCTGCAACTAAACATTAAATTTGTTCTACTTCACGACAGTAAATCCTGTAATATTTAGTATGAAATCCTCTATTTGCACAAAATATTCGTATACATATTTCGTACGTTTTTATGCGGAATTTTGCTGTTCAATTTTCTTGTTAGTTCTTTACATAAAGCTACAGCACATATCGTTCTTAATATAATTTCGACTAGTGAAATATACATGATTATATACTGGTAGTGTAGATTAATAACTTTGAATTCTTCCCTGCTTTTACAATATATGTCACGGATTTTATTTCCCCATCCTTACTCATGTTTCATCAGCAGTAGTTTAAATTGTTGTTTTAAAAGGCGATTTTTTTACCACATATAAACTTATGGTTGTTATGATTTTACTGTCAGTTTGGACATAATATCGACTAAACGAATATAATTTCGGTATCCTGTGCATATTAATTTTGTAGTTTAAGAAATTAAAATAAAAGAAAGATGTACTTCACGAAGACTTGAATTCACGACTCGAAATTAGATAGTGAAAGCGTTACCAATGCTCTACAGTAGCCATAATAATAATAATATTAGCATACCTTAATAAAGTGGCTTATTGGTACAAAATGTACTAACATCATCACAATATATTCACTATATGACATAACTGAAACAATATTCCGGGGTGAATGTAATCGTAATTCTATTATTTTTACTAGCGAATGCTTGCCTGTGTGTTAAAATGTGAAGTGTGCATGCGCGAAGCATGTGGCAACAGTGTACAAGGCTGATCCCGCGACTATCTCTAGTCCGGCGTTAGTTGGTGTTTATGAATAAGGTAACACTTGGTCCGGACTAAGTCAGGACCAACCCTGGACTAACTGGCACAAGATGGTCTCATGATCATCTCGGAACTATCTCACGACTATGAATAAGGCTCTTAATGTGCACGGAATGTATTAACTACGACTTAGGCGACGACGCCAACGTCCATCGTGATCCCATTTCCTCCACCGCGAGGCGCGATTCCGTTTCTCTACTTGTCGGCCGTTGGGTTTTCTCGGGGATCTCTGGCTTCCACCTCCCCCCCCCCCTCCGGCCAACATTCGGGCGCTGCCCCATTCTTACCTAAAGCACCCCTCACAATCTATAAATCCTGTACAGCTGGCGCTAAAAGGTACAGTGCATAAGAGCCAGACTGGCTCCTGTGACAACAAACGTGTCGCACTTTATGCGTGAGGTGTGAGAACGGCTTGCTGTGGTTTGCTCGTTGGCTCTCTCCTATGGACTTTAAGCGGTGACCCCACTTCATTATTTACAGTAACTTCTTAGTATAGTTCATCGCGTACTTCTCTAATACTGTTTTGCAGCTTCTCTAATTCTGTCTTGCAATTCAATTTTTTTTTCTTTACGTGACAGCAGTCTGAAAACTTCATTTTTAGGGCCGTTTTGAGGTAACCCGAAACACTGTTTCTAAACATTATATCCAGAACAAAAATATAGAGAAGCACTGTTTTGAATACGTTTTATTTTCGTAGATGAATATATCGAGCGCACGTTTAGTAGTATCTCTTTAAAAAACTTTTTCTCCTAACGCACTGCAACAATTTTCATGTGCCAACTCTATGGAGCTTCCAAGTTCTGACCAAAATATCTTCCTAAATTTAATTTCTAGACAATCGGCAGATACCTTAAATGACTTGGAGTTATCAAAATAAATTATCATACGACAATTTCAAACGAACAAATTACACTTAATTAAAATAATGTCATCAGAGTCTTGCCTAAATAAAGTATAAAGTTGATAAGAATAAGGCATTAGAAAAACAACTTTAAGAAATTAATGACAGTAAATAACACACTCTTTTGGTGCGAATTGCTCCCAACTTGTAAACGCAACTTGTATACACTTACACGCCAAAGCGCGGTTGTTATGTTCTGATTACAAATAATTCAAAGCGGTGATATCATTATATTATCTCAGTAAATTGTAGCTAGCCAATATGTTGAGCGATGACTTTACATTTTGTACAGGCACAAAAACAACTTACACACACAAACACACACACACACACACACATATATATATATATATATATATATATATATATATATATATATATATATATATATATATATATGCGTGTGTGTAGGTGTGTGTGTGTGCGCGCGTATGTGTGTTGGTATGTGTGCGTATTTTTTTGTGTGTGTAAATAAAAGTTTTTTTTTCTCGGGAAATATAAGCACAATTAACCAAATTCGTCGAGTTTTTCTCATCTAAATTTGTTAATTTACTGTTGAACATGAGGCGAGTACGTAGCTATGGCGGAATGCAAGGGAGAGGAACTGGGGCACCTTGAATAAAACAAACATCCTCCACCGCGTATTCCTCTTGTAAAAATGGGAGCGACCCCACCGGGTATCGAACCAGGATCTCTGTGATAGGAGGCAATTGGTACTGAAAGATGAGCATTGCTGTATGACAGTCTTTTTTTTTTTTTTTTTTTAATTGATACAAGAATCAAGATAGGTTTAACGGAATCATCTGGA
Organism: Medauroidea extradentata; assembly: GCA_003012365.1. Lineage (NCBI taxonomy): Eukaryota > Metazoa > Arthropoda > Insecta > Phasmatodea > Phasmatidae > Medauroidea > Medauroidea extradentata. The sequence continues at coordinate 22,360 of PNEQ01104761.1, forward strand.
TGATTCCAACAACAACTTGCTAAAAGAATCTATCAGAAAATAAGTTTGATATTTTAGTCCGATATTTGTCTTATAAGTAGCATTGTCATGGTGTTAGAACTTTGCCATGAAAAGGAAACAATATTGTAATTTACTTTTAAAGTCTGTTAACTGAAAAGTCAGTTCTTTTGAAGACCGTCTGTACCAAGGATAATAAAAAATAATTTTCTATTAATTTATTTAGCCTCAGACATGCTTTAAAAATATTTTGAATTTATAAACGGCGTTTATAAGTAACACTGCAATGATTTTCCAAGTAAGTGGCAGACAATTAGAAATTTTTCTAAAGGAGAAAAAGGGTATAAAAAGTTATTTACTCTACCGATAAATTCCTGTAACGCGTTAAGTTATTCAGACATAAATTTCAACAATCATATCAAACATCACCGGACTGTTATATAAGGCTACTAGGCGTACACATAAAATAAAAGAGCGAGCAAGCATTGAATATTATGTTGTCAATTTAATTAACTAACATTTTGCCGGAATAATGCGTTACCGACGACATATTTACGTAAATTTCGAACATCTGATCACAGTGCATGGCATAATGCTAAGAAATGAGTCACTTTGACCATTGTATTTCCAATGATTGTAAAATATAAGACATGAAGGGAATTTTTTGTTGCTTTATTTTGACTAAAACACGTAATGTTTTCAGAATAGCATTGTAATTCAGTATATTATATAATAACACGTGCAGCAGTATAATTCATTTTTTAAAAAATCTGATAGTTATTCATAATGTATATACAAATGTTTTTGCACTGTAATGTACAGTACCAAAATGACATTGACACAAACAAGTAATATTTATCCATACCTAGTACACAAATACTCAAAGTAAAAAATAAAACAGTATAGCTCAAGATACAAACATATTTATTCCACATACTGTTAAAAGCATACATTACTTAGCGGATTCAATTGACAACACTGAAAAGATGGAGAGTATTCAAGACAAAGAATCCGCACCTGCAATCAAAATAATGTCGTAACTTAATTTGATAAAGTCGTACATAATTGATTTTTGTTAATATAAAATTTTTGTACCTGGAATAATTTAATAAGAACAGTTTCAACAAAATAAGATATTAAATAATTTTTCCAAAGGTCAACACGTACAGCAAATTCTTTAAAAATGATTGGAATGAACGTCATGCAAAACAAAGAACATTCCTTTTTTTTTATCATATTTTACTTAAACGTACGTTAAGTTAATGAACAACGGTACCATACTTTCTTTCTTTGTGCCTGTGTAACTCAAGAAATGCATAAATAGAAAGAGCAAGTCTTGTATACGCGGTAAAATCGTGAACCGCCATGTTGTTATCCGTGTGACGTCATGATACTGTACATTTAACAGTAGGTAACACAAACTACAGCAACATCCGTTCATGTCGTGAAATTGTGTTTAGTAAATTAGTTTATGCGGTAAAAACGAATATGACTGGAACTCCGAAGAGTATAAATGTATATAGTAGTTCCTTAGCGCAGCAATAAAACGTAATTTTCTTCGATTAAAATCTTAACTATACCGCCGTCTAACAAATGAAGGCGGACTGCATGGATTAAGTTAAAATAAGATACCTAATAGTCTACTATTATCGACAGAAATAAAGATTATGTATGTAATGATTATTTCTGTGTATTGAGTACAATATTACATGGTTAGCATAAAATAAATAAATTCTTTCAAGTTAAAAGTTGCAGTCAACAGCTTGCAGTTTGCAACGAAATTTCTGTAGATGTAGTGGTTTTTGGCTGTTCCGCTGGCTGTGGCAACGTCATTAGCCAATAGGCGAGTCCAAGGCACTCGTGATTTGCCGATATTTTGAGTGGTGGGCGGGGTCTTGCGAAACTTTACCAGAGAAGGCAACACAGTCCTCATTGCCGTACACGAGAAACGTAAAAATGATTGAGAGGAAAAATTCACTTTAATTTAAAAAATTTATCTGCTGTGTTTTTCTTTCCCGACTCCCACAACCATGACGTGTCATGTTTAGCAGCATTCCAGCTGTTAATTGGATAGGTTCACTTTTGTACGCACGTGAACTTCATTCTGCTGACTTTTCAAACTCAAACTTATGATTCTATGCCGGATCTAAAACATTACAATTAATTCGCATTAAGTTATTAATACTCTGTAATTTGAATTAAATTGACATAAACTCAAACCTAAAAGTGGGCGGAGTTTGAGCCCGACCCCTGATTGCAGCGCCAAAGATGCACAACACTCTCGGTAACTTGGTGGACTGAAGCCAAAAAACAAGGGGATCAAGTAAAATACACTGGTAGATAGGTGAGTGTCCAGACCTGTACTTCCACGACCGTGGTCACGATTATGTGTCATGGAGATAAATATTTCCCATTTTATAATACAAAAACTGAAGATGTGTACGAATATATGAAAACTATGATTGATTATTTTTATGTAAGTAGTTACCGCGAAAATAATAGATTCAGTATGCCTCGAATAAACAAAAAGTGCACTTGGTAAGATGAAAGAAGAGTGTTGTGGAAATGTTCCAGAAGAATTTGTTGGATTTTTATCTAAAATGTAAACATTTAGAGTAACTAGGAAAATAAGTAAATAATCTAAGGGGGCTTAGAAATGTGACTAGAGGATTGTCTATGAAGGTTATGAAAAGTGTTTTGTTGGTAACAAAGCAGAATATCGAACAATGCATTTATTTAAAATTGATAAACAGGAAATTTAAAGAAATAAAATTACGAACAACGTATTTATCTAAAGAAATTGAGAAGATAACATAAGTCTGTCCCCCTTCTTTGGCAATCCGAGGATAAACCTAAGCAAATTGTAAACCATTGACAATTACGGTCACTTTTTGTAGGTCATTGAAATATAGACGAAAGTAATGCTGCTATTCCAATACTACGACCAGCAATATCTATTGAGTATATACCCAAATGCGTATATAGATTATACTTAGTGAAACTTACCACCAACAAAAGTAAACAAGGAATTGTAATCACATTAGAATTTTTCTGTATAATTGATCATAGCAAATGACCCTTACCCCATCACAAAGAGTGCACCATAATATATACATTGTTTTACTTTAAAACAAACTGAATGTGTGAATAAAAAAAACTAATATGATAACTGTAATTTTAGTAGATATGATAATTTTGAATCGTTGAATCGTAAAACACTACATCCTGGGGGTGTATATGTGGTACCTGATCTAAATATTTTCCACGATCTCAGCATAAGTGAACAAGATTTCAGAGATTCTTAGTCTGTCATCATACATACATACTTTGGAAATGCCTGTGTGAATAAAAATCCGGAACGGATATCAACATCACCTGAAGTTAAGTTTTGTTGAAAACAAATTAAACGCACTATTTCTTAAATTTATATTGTCTAGAGTAATTCATTGTTTCCATTTTTTGCTTAGTAAGGCTTGTGTGATGAAAGAGATAATTTGGCTCCATGAACCACAGCATTACGACGATATCAATTTCTTGTAGCAAGGTTGGCGGTAGTAATTAATGAATAAATAATTTTGAAAAAAATATTAGAAATTAATAATTATAGCTACTTATTAGGTTCTACTTGTCGGCAAGTTTATTTGCATTAACAATGATATATGTTTACTTGAATAATAAAGAAACTTTAAGATATCAAAACCAATCACCAGAAAACTCACTAAATATTTATATTTTCAAGATTTGATTGGAAATATAAAAATACATTTGAAAAATTCATTAGTAATTAGCAATTCATTTATTCACATCACATTTTTAAGCTTATAACACATCACTCAGCTGAAGCGGTTTATTATCCCGGACAGTGACTCAGTATCTGAAAATAACAAAAAAAAAAAAATAAATAAATAAATAAATTAGTTTCAGACAATGATCTTTTTAAATTCTTAATATTTTTGACAATTCGCAATAGCATTGAAAATTTAAATTTTAAACCATATATACATTGCATAAATAATATAATGCATTCGAAAACAACCATTACCATATTTCTTAATGTTACTGTTGCTCTCTTTTTATAGTAATGCGGTTTCTGGTACTATTGCAATAAATTGAAAAAGAATTATTTACAATTAAGCTAAATCACCGTAGTCTAAAGTAAGGCCATGCTCCATGTTTCTAATGGTTTTGTGATAGTTAGTTTTTAAGCTTAAACGAGAGTAAAATAGATGCCACAAAATCTGTTTGTCAATTTTCTTTAAAATGTTTTTGACGTGGCAGGTAATTTTTTCAAGACAAGATATTGGTCACGACTAAAAAGTCAGTTAACAAGAATTTCGTTGATTTCATGACTATCTAATACTACAGTATTTAATGTGTAAATGAAAATCCACTAAGTTTTTCTGCCGTCTGGTATGGCCATTGCTGACAGAGAGAAGGTTGGGCCGGCTACTCGACTAGTCATGCCTGTTGCCCGTCAGGCCGGAGGAATGGATGAGGTGAGGTGAGATGAGGTGAGATAAGATGAGTGTGGATCAGCGACGGAATGAGCTAAACTCGCCGGCCTACGGCGACGTCCACAATGTTTCCCACATGCGAAAATCCGGCCCGAATCTGCTAGAGATTGAACCCGGGTCACCTAGGTGGGAGACGAGAGGTCTGGCCTCTCGATCTCCATGGCCATAGTGTTTAATGACTTCAAAAAAAATCAGCCTACTTGGAGAACTCCATTTGAAACAAGACTGCCAAATAGATTAGATATATACTCTCCTTAAAAATTAATTATCGCAAAAAAAAAAAAAAAGGAGGAACATGGAAGCATGTTGGTGGGAAAGGAAATGTTTGTAGTGTATAGGACGATGCAGTATGCGTTACCGTTGCAGGAAGTTTTGAGCTGGACGACACCAGCACTGCTGGAGTCCACTCCACTTAGCACTGGCTCCACGTCAAAGTTGTAGGTAGTGCAGGGACTGAGGTCTGTCACCGTGGTCGTAGTCGCGTTGTATGGGATCCTCGACCTGACAAGTACGTTGTCTCCCAGCATGTAGTACGTCACCTTGATGTACTCCACGCACAGCAGGTTGTTGGGAGGGTTCGTCCAAGACAGGGTGACTGCACGTGTTGTCGAGTTCTCTGACGCCTTCAGGTCTGTGATCCTGGCCGGTCCTGGGTACATTGGCACAACATGCACATACTGTCATATTCTGCACACTCTAAACACCGCAAACAAGATTTCACCAGCATAATTAACAGTCTGCTTCATACACATTGCTGAAATCAACGCTTAAATTTCAAAGTGGGGTCTTTTAGAAATATCAGATACATAATATAAAATGTTAACACGATTAAATAAATTCGATTTCTTGTCTGATTGTGTGTTTGCAGCAAATATTTGCAAATTAAACTTTGACATAGCTCAGAATTGGATGACAGTGCAACTTTCTTGTCTGTGCGCTTGTTCGGTACAAATGTTTATTTAACATTGATTGCAAAATTTTACAAACGCAAGGCTAAACAGCAGAAAATAAATGTTTAAATAAAAATGCCTTAATAAACTACTATTGGTTTATAAACTGACTAATCAGTACAAAATAATTACTCCTATAAAAAAACTTGTAAGACTTAATGCCAAAAACGTGAGGCGTATGAATTAGATAATAGTAAGTAGTACGGAGTGTAAATGTCGTTGAAACAATTATTATTCATATCGTGTTCATATCAAGCTATCTTCTTACGTGATACAACAAAGACTAGTTAAATCAAATATTGGCTAATAAAGTATGTAAATATTAATTCTGCATAAAAACTGTCCAGTTGATCTTGAAATACACGAACAAACATTTAATGCATTTGTGTCATAAAATTTGCCAAACTGGGGACCACACATTATTAAACACAGCGTGAACCCAAAACATTAAAGTTACTTAACCTTAATGAGTACTAACTGTGTACCAAGTTCGAAAACAGATTTAAAATTATGTTCAACAGAATTAAAAAGAAATTCTATGGGCAACAGTTTTTAAAAACGGTACACTGTATGGACAAAATACATATAACTCAAGTCGCTGTACTAAGAATTACATGTGTACCGGCAAACGTTACAGATGCCATTTTGAGCAGCCGAGTTCTTCTGCTACCCTGAAGATGGCAGCTGTTCTGTGTGCCGAAACATCCCGAGAAGTAACGACGACACGGCTGAGCCAACAGGCCAAGATATACGAGACATATCGTGTGAACATACACAGAATTATTTTCTTTGCATAAAATGTATAGTTACAGCACAACACATTAAAATTAACATTCAAGATAGTGAAATGTCGCTGCGCATAAAGGAATATTACGGAATATGAGTAGAATTTCCTGCGTACGTTGTAAACAAATTAAATTGAAGGTTCTGAACTAAACAAGACCCTGTTCAGCAAGATTCCTCGATAAGAACGCATAGGAGTAAAATACGTGTGGTAGGCATTCTGAACCGAACCACTCATTGTTCTAAACTTACATAAAACCATTTATATTAACTTCCAAGCTACAAGTTGTTATGATATTTCAATCCAGATTTTGTACGGCGATGATTCTATTAAAGTATGTAATACAACAAAATTTTTGGGTTCACATTTAGACAGTTGTTTAAATAGAAATAATCATGTGAAGAATATCGAGCCCAAATTCAATGCGGCCTGTTTTACTTTACGAAACATAGTCCCTTTAATAAAGTTAGCTGCTCTTAAACAAGTATATTACGCTTATTTTCATTCCAAAATGTCATTTGGAATAATTGTCTGGGGATCTTCATAAAAAGGAAACAAATGTTTAGAATTCAAAAAGAGCCGTTAGAATAATAATGGGAGCAAAGAAGATCTACACATGTAGACAATTTTTTAAGAAACTAAATGTTCTCACATTTCCTTCGCAGTATATACATATATTCTTTAATTGATTTTGTTGTTGAAAACCCCAGTTCCTTTAATCGCAAGGTAGATATAAATGCCTATAACACCAGAAATATTAATGACATACATTATTCATCCAATAGGCTAACGCTGTTTCAGAAAGGAGCACATTTCTCAGGTATTAACTTCCTAATGACATTAAACAACTTAGTAAAACTAACAGCAACACATTTTTAAAAAAAGTTAAAGGGATTTCTTTTGCTACACACTTTCTATTCCATCGAAGAGTATTTAAATGCATATTGCATTTATTTGATGTATTTAAGACTTTGCTTTCTCTAGTGTATTTGTCCTACATATACCAAAATACAGTTAGGTTTGTTGGTGTATGTAGGATAAAAACATCTGTGAGATAATCTAGATTTGGTTTGACACTTTTCTTTCTTGAATTGTTTACTGGAATACCAACTAAGTGATACATACTAATATTGCCACAATACCACTTCTTTGTTATATTTTATGTTCACTAGGCCTGATTGTAATATGATTGTATGTTTTTGTAAAACTGAATTATTTTAAGAATAGTATATGTAACATTTATGTATGAACTCAGGATATATGTATTTAACTATAGTTAATCAGCACTGGAAAATTGTTCAACCGTCTAAAGATTGTATAATAGTGTTCATATTGTATTGTAGATTTGTAGTCATTAATGACAAGCCCTGTACTCAGGAGCAATTTTCTCACTATCTGAGTCCATTGGGTGATATAAATAAAATAAAATAAAAATGCATGTTGTGATTGGTATATTCAAGTGTCCACCTTACCTATTTATAGCAATATTACCATCGTCCGTGTTATACATTCGCTAATGAAATAAATGTTATTAAAATGCATTAAAATTGTATTATTTACATTAAAAAGAATTTTACATGCTATGCTAAGTAATAAATATTCAAATAATTTCTTTTTGCCGGTTTATAAGCGTTAATGAATACAAAATACCTGTATATAAGTTTTATAACTTGCTTCAACAAATTTTAGAAGCAAAACGTGCTAAAAGGGTCGTTGGACCACAGTTTCGCCGTGCCACAAATACATTGACTGTAACGTAAACAGAGATACGGGATATTAAACGGTGATCCCAAATTTTGTCAAACCTTTTTTTTTTATCACAATTCACACGTAACGAGTTCCACGCATAGCAGTGAAATGATGGTCAGTTATTTTGTACTACGTCAGATTTATTTCATGAATGAATAATTTAATCACACAATATTTAAACACAAAGGATTAACTAATTATTTTTTGTAAGATTAAAAAAAGTGTATAGTTATAAGTTTTATTCGTACTTGGCAAGGGGAGTTCGGATTTTGTATTTGGTTCTTCTTCCTACCTCTAGTTGCTAATATATTTTGAATCTCATACCTTCATTGCGATTTCAGGATGTTTACCATTTCAAGTGTTGTAGGTGTTGAGATTTGGTAGTATAACAATGAACCTTAGATGCCCACTCTAACATACTGTATGTACACTACATTTTTATTTTAGTTGTAAACTATACGTCATTGTGTAAAAGTAATAGTTTTGGTCAAAATTTTGAGAAGTTACACGAAACAGTCCAATCGGTTGTAATAATTCATACAATATTGGAGGAAATAATAAAGCAGTAGTGATCCAAGTATTGGTAACACATCAGGGTGATTGTGGTGTTTTGGTTAATACAAGGATATTCCTGTAAGCAGAGGAACTCAGTGATACACGGGAGGTCAGTGAAGAGACACGACTGAACCAAAGCGGGTTTTTGATGTATTTTTAGTTGGATTTCACTGGACGTTTAGTACGACATAGAATAATTTCATTACGTAATTGACGACTTTGTTAGTTCTGGAATTGTGAACTCCGCGTGGTCCAGGCGAGAATACAACATGTCAAAACTTTTCAGCGAGAAAACTGGCTCTCAGCAATGTTCTATAAAGCTAAAATTTTTAAACTTTTTTTTTAGTTGCCTACCAAACCAAATTTGTTATTTAAGACTTTTTTTTCAGAAGAAACCGAATGTATCTCAGTCTTTAGAAGTAGACCTAGACATACGATGGCTAATCAGTGTCAAATCGCCTTGATTAATAGTAATATTGGATGTTTTGGTGCTCATGAATTTACTAGTATTCAAGTTTATAATTACTGTTTTAATTAGTAAAAACTAACACCAGTTTCTCTTTTTATGTGACACATACATTTCACAGCATCTTCATAATTTTCTTCTTTGCCCGAAATATTCCCTTAAAAATTATATACAAGCAATGAAAAGAAAGGAAATATTTATTTTAAAAATGTATAACGCAATTATTTATATTTCTGTTTGGTAACATTAGCAGTCATTTACGTCAGCACTTATAAAGCTGGACTGCAAACAGTTGGATGTTATGATTAAAATTGCCAAAGCTAGAAATATAGGAAATATAATTTATTTTAAAATTATTAGTTTAGCACGAAGTGGATTACACAAAATATTTTAATATTTCTGACAATGAAAATAATTGTAGTCCCGGAATATTCGCGGATTCAAAAACCCGCAGACTGGCCTCCACAGTCCTGAACACACTCTGACTTCAGCTATTCGTTCATTGATTGCTGCCTGAAGTTAATTGTAAGTTGTTCATACAGCAAAAGTAGTCCTGGAATCGCTGAAAATATTTTCCTGTATGTCTCTTACTCATCGGCGTCGTAAGCATTCGATTTTTGGGGGGGACGTGACTGGTAGAGAAAGTGTAAGTGTACATATAACCTACGTAATAAAGGGGTGTGTGGGAGTCCTCCACCGGGAAATTTAATATTTTAAGGTGCAAAATGCTGCTATTTAAAGAGTTTCTGGATCAAAATATTTAATATACAACTGAAGAAAATCTTAATCTTAAAAAATTTTAAAAACTACGAAATTTTTTTTGGGGGGGGCGTGTCCCCCCCCCCCCCCCCGTTTACGATGCCCCAGCTCATACTGGCCCAGAATCCTTAAAGACGAATAAAATGAAGAGTTACCCAAAATAACTGCCATTCATGGGAGTTTGAAATCTGACTTTCAGATGCGGCGGATAGTTTTCGTCGTAAGAAGGCGAAGAATCAAAATTGGAAACTAATTAAAGGAAATCGTATGCAGTTTACAAATTTTAAAATCAAATCTGTAGTCAACTTGCAAGTATCACTGTATTAATTGTGGTACTAAAATGTTAGTGTTTTCTACTTAACTATTCCCCCTTACAGTAATAGAACCGCAAGCCTACTGCAGAAAGGCAACACGTTCTATTTCCATACTAGGAATTTATCCTTGACTTGTTTCCTTTATGCTGTATACACAGACAATTGGAGACATTGCCAGGCCTCTGTTATCGTGCGGACATGTTTCCTGTCTGTTGTACATGATCCGTTAATCCATTCACAGCCCATAAAATGTAAATGTGAAAACGTTGGACTTGTTGCCTTTCTGCAGTATGCGGTTCAGTTAATTAGGGGGTCATACGACTCCCTGACCCACTCTCCATTGACTTTGTCGTCAGATATACTTTGCCAAATTTCCGTGTCTCTAAAGTAATGACAGCAGTTTACCTGTGATGAAAGAATCAGAAACGGAGAACTTCCAGAAGGCGCTAGTGGTTGCTGTCACTACAAAGGTGTAGTTCACACAAGCCTTGAGAGCGCCGCTGTCCCACGACACCTTGCCTTGTTCACACTGCTCATTAGATTGTGTCTCAGCACTCTCGTACCAGCAAGTGTCGAACGAGTTTATGCAGTACATCCATGTCTCGAAACGTTCCACACTGAGCTCAAGCCTATCGTAGACGTAGAAGAAACGGAAGTGGCTAAATGTTGGAATTTCTGTAACAATGCATATTCAAGTGTGTCTTATTCATAACGTTCTGTCAGCCATCATACTGAAATTTACTTCTTCACTTTCTGATATAATTTTAAAATGGCTTATTTGCAAAGCTTGCATTATGTTCTTAACTTACTACTCTATACAGTACTACGCATGTTATATACAAGCTAAAAAGCAGAGTTACGTAGCATTAAAGATAATTTTCATTTTCCAATGATAACTATCTCCAATCTTTTAATGAAAATAAAGCAGTGCCTGATATCAATTGCAAATTGTGAATAAAAAGTTTGACATGATTGTAAAATGTATAGTTTCCGTATAGACAAACTTTTCTTTGCTAATTTATTATGCGAAGATGAATAATTACGTCACGAGTTTGTCACAGGCAGTTAATAATAACCACATGGGTGCTTCAGCTATCACAAAAGGGGATTATTATTATTATTATTATATAACAATTGTTGCTGTATTGGTAATATAATATGGAACAAATACTGTCAGCTAAAGGAGAAAACAAAACTTATCGACTGAGTCTTCAGCTATTGATCAATAACATTCGATGCTGGTACTAACTCCAGTTCTGTTTTCTTCTCTCCGCCAAAGATTGATTCTCTTACCTGATGCAGACACCAGTGATCAGTAATGTTACAGTGAGTCTGACTGATACATTTTATTGTTGTCACAGTTGATTGGTTTCTTAGGATGAAGATAAAATGACAGAATTTAAAGTGACTTGACTCTGATTATTAGTAAAATTCATTACAAAAATTATTTGTCTATGGTCTGTTGTATGCTGTAAGTTTTATTTCCAATTATATATTCAGAAACCGAACATCTTACAATCTATTCCGGCTTTTCTGTTTCAACTCTTTTGTGAATTTGGTTCCAAAATCTGGGATAAACTTCGCTATAGTTTAATACGTTCTGACATAATTTGCAGTCATGTGACTCTGTAAAATTGTTCGGAGTAAATTTTTCGTGTAATTTGTGTAACACAATTGTGAAACTGTTTTTATTTACAATTGACTTAAATATTGCCTTGGTGATAATTGTTGATACACAGGTCAAAATTAATGATACGATCTGACAAAACAAATTAGAGGTACGTCACTACTTTCGTTGGTGCCATTGGCGAGTCTTTCGGTTTCATGCATAATAACCTCGACCACAAAGGGGTTTGGTGAACGAAATGCTTGGCGAGGAGGGCATCGAGTATCTGCTGTGGTCAGCTCGTTCTCCATACTTAATCCAATTTAACATAAGTGTGATACACGATCGTTGTTCATCACATTGAGTCCATGTCACCTGGGTGTGCTGCGGTATTGGCCTTACGATCAGGGAAGACGATACACCATTCTAGAGGACAGTTGTTGATGTGTTCGTGTCAATTTTACATGCTGTCATACTGATATCACAACCCGTCCCTTGTAAGTAACGAGCACATCCTTATGCATCTTGCAGCATTACCCGTGAATACATTTTCCAATGTTTGTTGTTGAGCAACCCGGTGGGTGTGGAGTGTGGCACGGCCTGCCGTTGCTACATGCTCTCATTCTGTCGGGCTGCCACCCTGGCCAATATCTCACCCCTGTAATTTTTGTTCACGTGAATACATATTTTCTCCAACTCAAGCCCATCTTCGATTCTCTAATAGCCAGGGATGGAGACGCTGTGCTTTCGCAAGGCTGCTGATGGCGTAAGGACCAGGATCGAGCCAGTGGAAGCCTTCGTAATACACCAGGGAATATCCATGACAGGATACTTAATCTGGTTTGTTCAGGTGCTCCAGCATGCTGTGCAGCCTAAAAACCGACTTCACGTTCTAACCGTGGCCCGAGTGATGGCCTGCGGTGCAAGTATTCAGCACTGTTACTTCGGAAAAGGTGTTCTGGAGCTCTAGATTGGCGGACACCTGCTCGGGTGTAAACTCAGATGCATGGAATTTCGAAGGCACTACGGGGACTGGCGCAGAAACCCCAATCATTGCGCTGTGCAGATCATTGGTTCGACTCGGAGTGGTGATGGTTGAAACTGCTGCTTAGGAGTAGCTCCGGAGGGAGCCTATGTCTCAAGATCCGTTCTACCCACTGCAGAATTCCCGTAAGCCCTCAAGTACTCAAGAGTCCTCACAGTCCCTGAGAAATATCACTGTACTAATCCGCCTAATAAAAATGATCCGTCGAAGCGGTTTCCTAGAAGCTGGATAGGTTTGTCTTCGTCGAGATGGTTCCCTCCGGTTATAACGTTGGTTGTTCCGTTGCAATGGGAGAAGTGGATTTCACTTCCACACACCACGACTAGAAAGGCCGTATCCTATCTTTCTGTCAGTTGCATTCAACTACTTCCGTTTTGGTTATAGCCTGATCAGAGACAGGTAGCTGATAAGACCTGCTAATAACAGATCTTAATTTGAAATGTCGGCCTCGGAACTGACCACATGTTTAAAAATTAGAAGGTAACAATCCTGATAAATCTAAACGGCCCCAAATACAAAAGAGAAATAAATGCGCCCCAATTAAGCCGCTGGTGGAGCATCCATAAATATTACATGTGTCAAGAATGTCGCTGCATCAATTATTTATTTTTGTCAGAGTCTCTAATTAATTTTAACCTATCTCGTTATTTTGACGGTTTAACTACGAGTAACTTCTTAAATTATTTCTATCAACACCTCATGAAATAAGTATTACTAGGTAGCGAGATAGACCCAACAAAAAACGAAAGCAAGGTCCTGATGCTCGATATACTCTGACATATGACGATCGTATGTAGTTGTCATTGTGTTTGAGCCGTGTAAGGTATATAAATATTGCAATATATCTTATGGTACCTCCTATTTGTGAGAGGATCTTAAAACTGTAATCCCCAGACGAGGAGCCGTTGTGCCCGAGGGTGGAGAACATGATATCGTACTGGGTGCAGCTGGCCAGGCCGGTGATGTTGTAGTTGGTGACGTTCAGAGGCAGCACCACGTTCTGGCCCACGTCGTTCTCGTTGGACTTCTTCCAGGCAATATTGAAGTTGGTGCCGCACTGCAAGGCGGATGGTGCCATCTTCCAAGACAGCATGGCGTAGTCTTGTTTCACCTTCACCGACTCGTCCAGCATGTTGTCCGGACCTGGGAATGTAACCGCATCCCTGCTTCATACCCGTTTAAGAGTGTTAATTTGTGATAAAATAGTAATTTTATATTTTATGAAGTAGTGTTGGTTTTGTATATTAGACACAGTTTTAGCTCTCATAATTTTCTCATGCCGGTGCGTCAAAAAAACCTGCGTCTTACTCAGCCATGTGAAATAATTCACTGTAAATTAACATGTCATGGGACATTTAGTAAAAAAAAACTATTAGTCAGTAAATTTTTATATTAAAAAAAATCCGGGTTTTACTTTTATCCCTGTAATTTGGCTATTTTTGTAAAAATACAGAATATTAATTTCTGGAGCTCATGACATGCTAGTCAACCATGAATCACTATTTGTATGGCTGTGTAACATGAAAAGAATAGGGTGCAGGAGAAAGGCGCGAGGTTATGTGTACTCAAATAGCAAAATCTGCAGTTTTTTAAAACTTTAACTGTCAGAATTATAAAGCCGAACTTGACTAAGATTTTGAAAATTTACGCGAAGCAAGGAATGTGTCAAGTAGAAATGTTAAGAGATTACTGAACAGATCGCGGGTATTATTATACACCTTAGCTCGCCAAGAATTAGTATATCAAGTGTAATTTTTACTAATGTGATACTGGATCAAAGAGCTTGTCAGTTTGTTAAGTATTTGCCTTTGCTTCTGTATGTTTAGCTGTTACCGAAAATGGGTTATTACTAGTGCAATGCAAGTGTATATCGTTTACTATCAGTTTCCTTTCCCTTCAAGATTATCCATGCCATTTTTCATTTATTGTTAAATTACTGTCTAAAGAGGCAAGTTCAGAAATGGAAGAGTTAAAGGGAAGCAATTCTTCTCATCTGTTGTGTGGTAAGTATTGTATTGGATCAATGTGGTTAATGTGGTATCATTATTATTAAATTTAAGTACTTAAGAATTCCCTATGTTAGCAATAATGGCAAATCTTCAATTTCTCAGTGAATCATTGAGACTCTCGGTTTCTTCTGAAATGTGACCAGGCAGGCGATACGTTTTAATAGTAATTTCGATTTACAAATAAATACAGTTACCTATGTGAGAATTCGTATCCTGTGCCCGGGACAAGTATGGATAAATTTAAGTGAATTATGTGTAGTTGTCAGTTTTTAAACAACCGTGA
Source organism: Medauroidea extradentata (assembly GCA_003012365.1). Classification (NCBI taxonomy): domain Eukaryota; kingdom Metazoa; phylum Arthropoda; class Insecta; order Phasmatodea; family Phasmatidae; genus Medauroidea; species Medauroidea extradentata. The sequence continues at coordinate 37,391 of PNEQ01104761.1, forward strand.
CAATAGCATTATAATGATGATTTTCCTATGAAAAATATTTATAAAATTATGAACAATTGATTATAATTTATTATTTCTAAATATGTATCTTAAAAAAATTTATTGAAAAAATATTTATTCGATATTCTTGTCAAAGCTTCATTGAGCCTACAATACGCTCAGATAAGAACTAACAAATAAAATTTTACTTTTAAATCACACTATAAATACAGTTTGATTGTCCACTTACCAGACACGAACGTGGTGGTAGTGTTCTCGGAGGACATTCCACTTTTGTCCAGTGCAGTGAAGTGCATCGTGTAGTTGCTGCAAGGTTTCAGGTGAATATCCGAGAAGGTGGTCGTGGTCTGATAGAAGGTTCCTTCATAGGTCCCGTGCCGGCATGTCTCAGGTTCCCCTTCAGTGAACCAACACACCCTGCATGACGTCACACAGTCGCTGGCTTCCTTGTCATAGTGCACCGTGATCTTGTTGTTCCTCACTTCTCGGAGACTGGCCTCTGTTGGCGCTGGAATTTCTGCAGAGGAATACAGGATCCTCCAGTTTATTCCCTTGCTCTTATTTCAAGAGGATTGTACCTTTTTTTAATATCAAAGTGGTCATAAATCTCGTGTACGAAACAATATTAAACTCTTCTCCAGGAAAATCCCACAAATCTCCTAACGCAATCTTAAATTATTCGTTCACAAATATCAAACGAAAAATGTGTTATTAAATGTTTGTAAAGTTTTCTCAATTATTTCAAAATTATTACGTTTACATTTCTAAATTTGACGTTATTATTAAGGTCTCGGCAGTCGCCTAAACCACACACCAAAAATTTGTCCAAAATAAATGTATGAATATTAAAACCAAAATTTTATAAATTTGAAGCTTTCAGTTCTACATTTCCTTGGGACAAGCTTATGGTAAGATAATGTCGTAACAAAGAGTAGTTAACAATTTTAGTTTCACAGGCAAAACCTACGAATAAAATAATAAATATGTTCCACTGTTAGGCACAAAGCAGCTCTATTTTCACGCACCGGACTGCAATGATATGTGTTGAGCTAAGGCAAGGCGTGTCATGATAGAAACCATCATATTACTCAGTACTCAAGCTATGTCCTCAGTAAAGGGCTCACTATGGTGGCTCTGGAGTGAAATGTGATGCTTCTGAAACTCTGTGTGCAATTACCAGCATTGACTCGATCACTGAAGTTCGTGTATCTGTAGTCGAGTAACCAGTATGTTCTCCCACTACAAGCATGTCGAGTTTTATAAAATTTTCCTTGATAGCTGGCAATGTGAATCGTCTGCATTGTTATAACTCTAACAGGAACAAGGAAGAATCGGGGCAGCGGAAGTGAACCATTAAAACTCTCATCCAAGCACATTTATGGGGCCATGTGTTGAATATAATCTGTTTAAAGAGAAAATCTGGATTGGCAACACACTCTGAAGCATTAGAGAACTCAGGGAAATGGTCCTGTACTGATTACGGAGACACATTTAGATAAATAAGATATTTTTGTGGTTGTAAATTTTTGTTTCTCTTGTGTACTGTTAAATAAAATACTTCTTGGAGTATATTCAGTTTCATAAATGATAATTCTGTGTTGTTTGGGTAAAGTGGAGTAAGTCAAAAATGATGTTTTAGAGTAAAATAAAAAATTGTAGACATATTGAGCATTATGGTATATAATAAAACTTTTTTTACCCACTTCACTTACTAACCAATAGAATTGTATCCTCCTTCCCAGAGGTATAAAATAACATGTTTAGTGTGTTCAAATTTTAACTAAGTTCTCTCATTTTTTTATTTGTACCACTTTAGCCTAACACCACAAAATTAACATAGTAAATACAATATCGGCATTCAATTAAGTGAAAAAAGTCACTGTCACTTAGGGTATAATACCACTGGAGTACAGTTACTGAAATACATGTTACACAAATTTCCGAAGTTGTTTGCACAGTTCTTTGGAGAGACAATTCTCACAGTTCAAAATCCTCAACTCATGACTACACGCCGATAAAAATAAGGAACTAGGTCGTATTCCAGCCATAGCTTCAATTCATCTTTTAAATGTAACAACACTTAGTTAACTGTTAAAATATGTCCCTGTATATGTTTCTTAGTTGTGCCATTTGAAACATAACTCAACGTTTGCGATTAATTGCGAACTTTAGAAAATAAATATAACAATATAAGAATACCTACGACTATCGTACCTACAAAATAAAAAATACAATTTTTTTTATTATTTCATTGCTTAGCATTTTCTTGACTAACATTAAAATTGATAACGAGTTTTGATTGTTTCATTCAAAGTAGAACCATAGTTTAAAAGAGATACACCAATTTGTACCAGAAAAATTATCTTATCTCTAGCAACGAAACAAATGGATGTTAGTTACTGAGTGCATAACGAGTAGTTGAAACCACGGTAATGTTAAATTCTATCCAAGCAACAAAGTTGTAAATTTACTGAAAAAAATAAGACAAAATCCATGAATAAGAATATGAGCTTTAAATTTGATCAGCTTATCATGGAACAGTAGCCGCAATAATGCAGTATGTTGACGCGAAGAAGATATTCCCGCCCTCGAGGGAGCATGATGTTCACACAGACCGGAGTACTTGTCCTGGATGATCACTCCCTTGGTGGAGAACTGCCCACCGCGGCCCACGATGTTGACGGAGACATGGTTGTAGGAGCAGCTGTCCAGGCCGGTGATGGTAGCCTCCGTGGCGTTATGAGGTAGTGTCTGTGAGAACACCGTAGTGCAGTTCTGTTTGTAAAGGTGGCAGTTCTCCACGAGGTATCCGGTGGCACAGCTCATGCTGACAGCGTCGGGTGTCTGCCAGGTAGCATGCGCCGTGTGGTTGTGTACTTCCACCGAGACGCTAGGCATCTCAGGAGCTGGACAAAACACAACAGCAAGGTGAATGTGTGTATTATTATTTTTGATTGTGTTTCAATTGTTTGTTTACAAAGCTAACCCTTCTACAACATCCGGCAAATTACAGTGGACTGGGGTGAATTGGCCCACTGTTAAAGCCACGTCCGGTAGCTTTACAGTGACCTTGAAAAAATATATTTTTTTAAAACAACATAATTTTCGTTTTGAAGAAATTGTTACATGTTTTTGTCACAAATTTATCATTATTTGTTTGTAATTTTTTGGTGGCAGTAAAATTCATAGTTTTTTCAGATATTTGCACTGAAGTACCACTTATTTTGTTATAAAATAATAAAAATCAGGCACATTTATTTCTTCCGGCCATCTGTGCATTATTTTTACAAAACGCCTACATAGAATTGTGCATCGTGTGACAGTTCTTAGTTTAGCATTTTTTCAAAGCATTCCGTTAAAAAAATTACTTTTCTTGCACCCCATGTAAAAAACTACCTACTGTGGCCTCAAGAAGCCATACAAAAAGCAGCAACATAGTTTAAACGATGAAGAATCAATGTAGTGTTCAAATTACTTATCAACTTAACCGATTTAACGATTATTAATGTAGTTGTACTTCAGACCGAACGTTATGGCAGATTACTGTTGTAAAGGTAAACTGAAGTGTTTATTTTTTTATTTTCTAGACCATATATTAAAATATATGTTTTAAACAATTATTTTGGAATACTTTTTAAATGGATTCGACTGCAATTTTTCTTAGTAAATTATGCATCCAACGCTTGTAGTTTGCAAAGTTCTCGTTAATACTTAAAATAATTACATTATTTTTACTTTTATTCCTTATTTAAGATTCATAGCTAGAAGATAGGTCTGTAGGGCTCTTACCATACTTAAGTGCTAGTGAGAGTAACATACAGTGAGAATGAAATAGCGATGGAATGCAAGGGCGAAGGTGCCGGAAGTGCTCTGAAAAGACAAACCGGAAAACGGCAACTTCCATTATCAACCCACGTTACCGAAATGCGAATACTAGGAACGAAACCCTCATCGTCGCGTTGGAACAAAAGTGGTCTACCCTAGGCATAGGAAGAATGCTCATGCTATATAACCTGCAAAGGAATCCTACTGTAAACGTCATGTAAATCGTAGTCTAGGTCGGGGCAGTAGTAGAAATACTGTCCAAGTACCTAGAGGCAGGATTTCACATTGGCATTTTGACCTTGACTTCTGCTTGTGTATATGATATATAAAACCATTACATTAAACGTATGTAAATATGAGTGTTCATTTCTGGGAATTTATTAAGTACCCAACACACATACAATTCTTCGAAACGTAACACAAGATCATGTTATACACATGGAAAATTTTTTTGTTTTACAAAAATAACCGCTTAATATCCTTGACCATGAAAATCATTTTTATTATAAGAGGTGTTATGTTAAACTTTCCTCGCTTCCCCTTTTTTGTTTTCAAAAGCTGAATGGCAGCTGCATTATTTATACGTTCAACAGGGTCGCCTTTATAGCTTTATAATTCTAGCATATCTAGTAAATCAGACAAAATCCGTGTGAGTACCAGCAACATCGTAAGTCGTGGCAAAAAGAATAAACTGCGGATTTTTTAAAAAAAAATGTTGTTACGTGTTTGTAATGTCAGTAAAATCCATATTGTGACTGAAGCGGAAGAAACTACACTCACCTTTGACTACAGGAAGAAAGGTTTCTACAGAAGTCTTGCTGTTCTCGTCGAAGTTGCCATCAACTATTGCCACAGAGAAGTTGTACTCGGCGCAAGGAGACAGCGGTGTATCAGATACCATGCTGAATTGGGAGTAAATGGTGTAGCTGCAAGTAGCCTTGCTGTCTCCTTTGGCCGAGTAGCAAACCCTGAACCCTGGGTAGCATGCATCGTCATAGTCCTTGGGATACGGCCAGTATATCGTTATGTTGTATGTAGCCACGTACTTAATGCTCACTTCAACGACCTTTGGAGGGTCTGAAACGAAACACAGAAGAAACTACAGTATTTTGTGCTAGTACTAAGATATTGTATGTGCTAGACATTTTATTTTTAAATTCCAGCAAATTGTATTATCAAAATCATTAACGAAATATAAAAATTTGTAACAGTGTTTTAGAACCATTAGTGACTTTACAAGGTTAAATAATGAGCTCATAAATTTTTTTTAATGTTGTTTCCAATACCAATAATCTTCGAATAGCAAACTCAGTCCCCATGTGTAATTGTTCACAATACAAAAAAAATTTAAGAAAAAATTTATATTACTTTATCTACGCAGTTTGTGCATGAAACTAGGATAACTCAACATAGGCCACATCAGGTCATGCTTACAGACGATCGATTATGCACATTTGTGTATTAAAGTGATCCTAATATTTAATAATAATAATAACAAGTAAATTGATATTATTATCTTATGCCAGCAATTGCTTCTGGTAACTTTATGAGTAGCTCATGAAAATTCTTGGAAACAATAAATTTAATATCATAATTCCAAAGCATGATTATTCATATTTCAGGGGAAACAAGAAACCTTTTTTTCTAGCTTATAATTAAATGTTTAGGAGAACATAGGCCTATAATCTGTTTTTTAACAATTATTATTATAAGAAATTTTTTCAAATGAGGAAGACTATACAACTCAAATATAAATAATAACTTGTCAAAGTAAGTTCTACCACGTGTTGGTGAGTTAGTAGTTTACTGCATACTATGATATGTAAGTTACAATCTGATTTATAGACACGGAAAACTATAAAATCTATATTTAAATGCCATAGTTAAAAGTCAAATGCTTTTTCGCGAGGCAATTTAATAGACTTTTATTGGAATTACATTAATTTTGCGTTACGAACACATTTAAGTGAATAAATAGTAGATACTATTATTTCAGTTTCGAAATTTTTCGTGTTACCAATGTTATGGAATTAATTTCCTTAATCACGAATCTGGTGTAAAATAGCGATAAAATCCATGGCTTTGCTCGGTCACTTTACCTTTGGTGATTCAGACCATAATTTTTGAAGAGCAACTCTATTCCTTATTTTAGTGATTAGTTTTATGATAGGTGATTAATATAACTGTTCACGAAGGATAAATAAATTAGAAAAATTTCTATCGAATCTATGTTTAAGGCAAGCAAGTTTTCACTTCAATCACTTTCAATTTACCTGTGATTAATATAGAGAAAAGAGTTAGTCTGTGTTATTGATGTTACAATATTTTCCATCTTCTTGTAGAGTCTGTTCGAGAGATTTGCTTGGACACTCTCAGAATTTAACAAACTATCAAAATTACATCTTCCAGCATCGCCGCAAGAAAACTATAAGTGCAAATGCATGTACATAAATTGAAATCTAAAAGTAATGTCTTCATTTCCCAGAATATTATGGAACAAAGATCTACGGGCGACCATAAGAACAAGCATAACTAATTATACCACTTAACCATCTGGCAACTGCTAATGGAGGTCAAGAAACTCTTCATTGGATCTTTGCAGTGCTCCCAGAAAACAACTTGTTCGGCCGTGAGTTGGAGAAAGGTATACGCTCCAATAGGAACCAAGGTAGTACGATGTCTCATGAAATGGGAGATCCCGTGCAGAGATGCAGCAGTCACCTTGTAAAAGGCATGTTCCTGTGAGAGGGCGAATAGTCGATAAATGTTCACAACTGGTAAATGACGTTCAGGCATTTGTGTAGCTACGGAACAAACAGACTGGTAGAAACTGATCTATGCTAAAAGCCCAGTTAATCGTGTGCGCTGTTTACGTGTTCGAGAATGATATCGGGTTTCTTCGACGAGAAATGTGCGAACACTCAACACACATAATCACACTGAAAAAAGAATATAGTTGCAGGAACCATACTTCTGTTAAAATAAGGACAACAAAACAGTTTGGTTGTCAGTACAACTCTGGACAGTTCCTTCAACAATCTATTTGTAGAAGTTACCATCTGGATTGTAAAAGCAACAAGGCTCTTTGTTTCTTCTACAAAACAGATTGTTGAAGGAACTGTCCAGAGTAGTACCAACAACCAAACTGTTTTGTTGTCCTTATTTTAACAGTAATATGGTACCTGCAACTATATTCTTTTTTCAGTGCACCGTCTGCTTAAGCATGCAATGTACTATAGTGACGACTGTAGTAGTAACACCGCCATTCGCTTTGTCGCCAAATTAATTCCACAACCCTGTTTGAAGTGCATTTCCCGTTTATTACGTCCACGTGCCTATCTCCGTTAGGGTTTGGTTATGTTGTTGCTTCAGCAAGTTCTTTCATGTGTCGATGCTGATTTACTTATGCCATTTCACGTATGGTTATATTGCAGAGGTGGTTTGGAGAAAAGTGTGGCTCTGTGGTATTGACTCCCAGTACAGAGAAAAGACATAGGTCAACATTATAGGACGGAAAATGAAGATCTTATTATGAAAAGCTTTTAGTCTAGTCGGTTTGCACACAATAATTATCTTCTCTCCTAAATAAACCCTTTCCTTATAACTCTCCCAAGTAGGTTGGCGAACATTTGTAATGTATAGAGTTACGAGACTTTGAAACAAAAAGTCTGACCTTCATTTTGTTTCAAAAGTCCTGCATATGTATGTTGGTAAGGTATGGCGGGATTATGGTCTTTGTTTGAACAGTATTTATTTCCCTTTTTACAGAAAGATAGAAACGAAATTTGCGGTAACATGGTACGTCTGTTTGAAATAAAATTTAAAAAAATGTGACAAAAGAAAACATTTTACGATGTTTACTACTAAAATGTGCTATCAGGAATAACAAATTGTACTCAGAGGTTACATGGAGCCGTAGACGTTATAGACCTAATGCTCACCACCACTTCCTGTGTAAAGAATCAACTCTGTGAAGGTTTCGTTGCCATCTGTTCCGACAGTGTAAACTTGTATCGTGTTGGTACTGCATGGCTTCAGGTCAGTTATGTCATACTGGGTCGTGTTCAAGGGCAGGACAGCGGTCTTCATCACGCAATTGTCCTCCTCGTTGCCCAATGAACAGTATGTGATCTTGTAGTGGTCCAGACACTCTGTGGATGCTGGAGGCTGCCATGACAGGTGGGTCGATGTGTTGGTAGTGTCCTGAGCCTTCACGTTTGCCACTGGCGCAGGAGCTGGAAAAAAACACTTAGAATCATGATTTGTATGTATCAAAGCCCACTTTTCAAAATTCCTTTTCTACTAATCTGAAGTTAACTTGTGTATTAGATATGGTTACTTACATTACATCACGTAACAAATCTCAGTGTTGCTAGTTTGGCAAGGGACAATTCCCACCATTAGTAGTGTTGTTATCGGGAAAGGGGGCTATTACGGAGCTATATTCGGTAATTCGCTTTCAACCATAAGGCGAAAAATAGTTAATGTTGAATTTTTATGCAGTAACGGGAAGCGATACGTTTCAAAAGTTAAAATAACAGTGCTCACTTTATCCCGTACGGCCTATAGTTGTCCTACGAATACCTAAATCATATAATTGACATGTTCTAGGCTTCCGGGTTCAAGTCACGTCGACGATTGATTTTTTCTCAATGTATCGCACACTTTGCAGCTGCTATCTTCAGGACTAGTACGAAACAATTTGTGTATGAAATAATTTTTAATACGATCGTGGTTACATGGAAATTTGAACAATCGTGCAAAACTTACTTTGCCCTTTCCAACTTCCCTCCTTCCACTTATTTTCTGATTAGTGTGAAAACCATTCCGAAGCAAAAGACCTTAATATCTCGACGGGTTCACGAGCATTCGAGAATTCATCGAAATCACACTGCACGTCTTGTCATTGCTTTAAGGGTCAAATTTCGCAAAATCTTTCAACTGTTTTAAGGTATTAAAGTTATTATCACCCTGGCAAAAAAAATTATCACCTCGATAACTGGACAGGTTCGATAAGTATACAGGATTAGTGGGATTGATCCCTGTCACATAGGATTTGCGGTTTTTCTTATAAATCAGGAAATATACACACTGTTTTACTTTTTTCACGCTGACAATGCATAGTTTATTGTTTCATTCACTTTTTGGAATCCATATGACATTGTTTCTCTTAATGTTGCGGCCTCTGTATTCGCTCCCGTAAATAAAGCAATTTTTCCTTTTCAGCTGTTTCCCGTTGGAAAATAATGAATATATTATGGTTTCAGCAGTTACAGAAAATCGATTAAGTTTGTATCTATGCCTTGTCGTGACAAAAATTTTGATACGTCGACTGGAACAGAAGTTATCGAGAAGAAACAGATAAATCCAAGGCGGTAGGGATCAATACCCCTTAATTAAAAATATATGTCACATGCCTTCTAGGGTCTCAGATTTCGAGAGAAGAATCTTATTTAACTTACAAAATATTAATAAAATGGGACAGTGAAGAGAAAATCATAACAATATCCTATTGAGTTGGAGCAATATTGTCCATTAATCGAAAACCCGTTTCACAAAATTTAACACCTTAAGTGGTAGAATTTCAAAAACTGAATAACGTTTAGGGTATTTAAGTAAGCATAATTTATAAGTAAATAACACCTCGATATCACGGTGTATTAGTTAGATATCGAGGATTTATCGAAAATCCATTACATATCTTTTCACCTACATAGGGGTCGAATTTCGAAAACTCTGAAATCTATTTATAAGATCTCGTATGAGTGTCCTATTGAAGTGAAAACCATGTTCGATATATATAAACACATTTCGCCCAACTTCTGCTCTTAGAGGGTCGAATTTCGAAGAATCCTTTCTTAGTTCTTACTATAGCCCTGAAATTAACGTTTAGCTCAAAATTTCTCTTCTGTATGCTAAGTGGTTTTGTGCTGTGTGATGTTAAACCTGTTAATTATTCAGTCAGACATACGTAGAGATAATTATCATTGAAATATTGTGCTCATTCCACAAGCCATGTTCCGTTATCTTGATTACCTATTAACAACAAATACCTTCGTACGTAAAATAATGTGTTTAATATTTACCTCCGCAGTTACTCTGTGCGAGAGCAGGCGAAGCAAGAATGCACGCCAACGTCGTGGCCACGGTCAGAAACCTGTAAAGACAAACAAGAAGAAATTAATACTGAGTTCCTCGCCATGTAATAATGCTGGATACTCTGTACAGTTCCATTGGTGAAAATATCACCATGAACCTTATATTACTTGCCTTTATTTTAGTTAGACAATCAGTTTCTTACAGTGAAAGACTTTAACTAGAAAGATAACTTCGAATTAATGACCCCTATGATACAATATAGCGGGAAAAAAATATATTTTTTCCTAGTGAAATTTTTATTTGTATTAATTTAACAGTGCGTGGTAGATAAATAAACGCTTAAAACATCAATTGATTTCTACGCTTTTTTTCGAAGTCAATATGGATAAAACATTCAATGACAATCCTAGATAATGGTATTTGCCAACTTTATGAGTCAATATTTATCTAGAATTACTAATTTGTTACGCGTGATCTCTTGCGCCGCAGTTGAATGCCCGAGATTCCGGCGTCAGAGACTGTGCCTCAGAAGTTCGTAACACTGGTAACAATTTTGTTTAAAACGTTGGCTAAAACTATTGTCTAGGATTGCTATTGTTTATTTTTCGGAAATTGGCTTCAAGAAAACTACAGTTATTGATTAATGCTTTAAGCGTTGAATTATGTACCACGCCTTCTTAAGTAACGTTCACACATACAAGTTTCCTTAAAAAAAATTTTAGCCACTTAATATGTTACAGTTATTCTAAGAACATTTATGTAGGCGTTCAAACCATAGTATTTACTCGCGTTTCCCGCATTTTAAACATTTAGAAGGAACAAGGCATCTTGGTATCCATTTGTACAGTTTGTAACTTATTCTGCACATAAATTACATATATTAACATTTGACACCTGTGACAATACATGATTCGGAAATCACCGAAACCTCAGTACGACATCGTCATTCTTTCTGTAATTTGCCCAGCATGCTTATGACCTTTTTATTGTCATAATTATTACCACATTTAGAGTAACAGCTGAATCCGGATTGAACTAGGAGTGAATTGAGGAATCTTAATTTAAATTTTACTTTAAACACGTCCCTACCGGACTGAAGTAGGAGAGAAGTGAGTAATACAGTCCAGTCGACGAGGTGGAGTGGAGTGTAGAATTAGGATTGAAACATTTACTTACATTAGATTGAACTGATTGAAGGCGAAGCGGTCACCATTATGAATCGTTTCTTCGGTTATGCTTTAAAGAAATATTCGTGTTTTATGACCTCACATATGATAACACTAATACAAACTTTCTCATTCATTAATATCAACTAACAATCTACCTGGCCTTGGTGTGGGTATTCAAAAAGCATGGGTTTTTATGTATTATGCCGAAGAGGCATCATTTAACAGAAATAATCACTTCTTTCTATCGGTATACTATGATCGAATACAGAATCATATGTTTTTCTTTCATTTAGCCAACCCAAACAGCTCTCCCAGGAAAACTTGCAAAACCAATCAGTAAGTCTACCTATAAACAGCATTCATAAAACTATACACATGTAGGTGCTAGTTTCGGGTGGTTTACATAACTTTAAATTAAATTCCATTGTGTGTTTGAGGTAGATTTTATATTATAATATCCCGATGCATAGGGACAGAAACATTTTTGTGTTAAATAACCTGCGGGCTACGATTCACTGTGTTCTTGTGCTTTCCGGAGCATCAGCTATCTGCAGGAGTGTTGCCAAAATGGTTTGAAAAATTTTGTTTCGTGTGTACTATATACATATCCATACACACACGCCTAGACACAGAATAATAATTTATTTTGTTTTCTTTGTATTATTACAGTTACATTTCAGGACGTCAGTACTGTAGTGTAAAGTATGACGGTTTCATAAAAATTTCGCGGGGAGGGGGATTTTATGTATTTCGTTTTAAACCCTTAATTCCCTCCCAGGGCCACGCTGCTGGTTGTCTTACACTGGCAGCTACTGCTACTCCAGTCAGCAGTTAGTTTCATAGTTTCATCACAAGCGAAGTAGGATGGGAGTCGGTCATTGTTAAATTGAAGATTTGTTATTGTTTCACAGTTGTCCAGGGAGTGCCTAGTATAAATTGTGGACCAATAGAGATTGTAGACGACGTTAGATCCTAGCTTGTCCGAAATTGAATTCGAAATTTGAGGTCGCTAACGATACAGAATATTTGGATTCTATAAATGTGTATAGCAAAATCGAGTCTGACATGAGTTACCCGCCAACTTAAAAAAAACTCGATCATTAAGTGTATTTAGGAAAAATACAAAGAACTCCTACTGACAGGCCTAGACCAAGATCAAAACAAAAACCAAACTATATTTATTTATTTATTTAAAAAAAATTATAAACGACCAGCAGGAGTCTAATTCAGCAAATGTAACGTTTCTCACAAATTTTAAACTTTTAAATGTTTCTTTGTGAAACAGATTTTGTTTAATTTTCTCAATTAATTTTTGTAATTTAGCACGAAATAATTTTTTTGCTTATTTTATTGCTTGTACTCATCACTGTGTTTTTAAAATTGCATGTAGTCTACAATACACACAACAAATTGTAAAACGGCCGTGGTGCTAAATTATGCTCGTGTTTGGCTCCTACGTGTTTCGGCAGGTTTTCTATTGGCCTGGCTGACGACTATCAGGGCAGCCACCTTAATTAAGTTGGTTAGTGGTTTGCGTTTCCGCCATGTTGCTGGCCAGCGAAGCCTTTTTGCTGGCATATGTGGCAATGTTTGCCGTCCTATCGGCTTTTTCACTTCTGAGTTCCCCAGTAATCTGTGGCGAAACCAAATCTTAATAATCATGTCAATAAAATGAATTTGCTATTGCGACTCTACTGAGGTGTGTAGACGATTGGAAGTTTGCTCGCCAGTTTAGTGACTCGCGCCTAGAGGCGTGATGGTATGTGATGTACGTGCTTGGGTTGCCCTTATTGGTCTCGTTATTTCTGGCATCGGACACGCGAAAATGAAGGCATTGTGGCTGGCGCAGTGGCAAGAGTGTTTGCCTCCCACCAAGGCTATCCGGATTTAATTCCCGGTTTATTCGACCCGGATCTTCTCAATTGGGAATCGTACCGGGCGAGTCCTTTGGTCGACAGGTTTTGTTGGGGATCTCCCGTTTTCCCTGCCCCTTCATTCCGCCGCTGCGTTATATCCCCTTCATGTCAACCTTCACCAGCGAGATCTAGTGGTTGAGAGGTGACCAGAATTTCTTCATGTCAGAGTTGAAAATACGCCCAGGACAATTGTTATGGGTTATTCCATAGTTCCGCTATTCACCGTCAGACTGATATGGGTTAGTGTTACATTAATACTTTATCAGTTGCAATGCTAGCACAATACTACCATAATTTGTACATATCCACAGTAACAAGAACTAGTATTAATAACGTACAAAGAAAAGATAACTTAGGCTTTATTAATGTAAATAATTGATAATCAAAAAACGCGTACACATGTCCGGCCAAACTCACACATTTCTAGCTATATTTACCAGAAGGTTGGCGTTGGCTTCTATTTTTTAATTAAATTAAAAAATGCACTGACAATTAACAATAATAAATGTCTTTTTGCGTTACATAAACGCGCTATAGTATTAACACAATAGCAACATTGTAAAAATACATTAATTTAGTACAGTAAAAACAACGAATAAATACGTGTTAATTCATTCGGTTGAAAATACCACTGTCGCGAATAATTAAGTAAAATATATGAAAGGTCCGTATAGTAAAAAAAAAAACATATGTAATGTGAAATGTTACTTATGTATAACTTCTAATGTATTCAGCGAAAGCTCCAAACTAATATATATTTTTTGAATACAGTGTTAGTAAATTGCGCACAGAGTATTTAAATATTACAAAATTATGTCAAACTCACGCAGTTAAAGCCTCCGTGTATTCATGAATGTGTTATGTCACGGAATGAGTTGTCTTGTAGGTCGGAAGTTGTCCAGTGATTTAAGTTTCGGATTTCTGCCATAAGAGTCCCGGGTTCGAATCCGTATGACGTCAATGCATTCTCAGTGGTTACAAATAATTTCTACTAAACAGTGCAACACTATGTTTAATAGTGAAATAAACTAAATTTGATACGTTGTAAATGTAATATTTTTAAATTCTGAAAAAAAAACTCTTTAAACATTAATTTTTCTTACATAACATACTTTATAATTATGAGAAAATAAAGATATTTTTCCTATCAAGCTAATTGTCACTATGCAAAAAAAAAAAAAAGAACGAAATATTAACTGCTGTCTCACGCTTTAAGTATGTGTTATTTAATGCAACCTAGCATAAAAATAAACCTATCCGTGTCGTACTTATTTTATTTTATAAATATTTGTTGTGCTTTTACCGTGACAATATTTAAAAAAACGTGCTGGTGTACAATTACTTCATTAGTTGTAGAGATATAGATGCCACATACATTCCTGTACAATTACACAAATTTTTACGGCGTTTGGTTTCTAACATTTTCAGTATTGTACGAGCTATGCCAAAATACAGTTCTGTCAGTTCGAATACGTAGCACACAATTAGTACATTCGATTGGTGACAAATATTTCTGAGCCTTATTCCTTCACATAAGGGTGCGGTCTGCCGCAATTTTCATCACCCATTTTTTATTTGTAACAGATTTTTTTTTATTTTAGACACAAAATGTGACTAAGTTTGACTCTTATGGAATTGTTTTATCTCTCATAGTTTTCGCGTAATGGCTTGTTAAAGTCATATTTTGCATGTTTCCGTTTTAAGGACTACACTAAAACCAACTGACATAACAGACTAAAAAAAATCACAATGGATAAAAACATTGCAGGCTACAATGTCATGCTCATAAAAATAAAGAATAAAAATTATTTGTATTTTAAAAAAATGGAATTTTTTAAATTTTTATTTTCAGTTTCAGTATTTTTTTATAATACAAATCATTTTTATTCTTTATTTTTATGAGCATGACATTGTAGCCTGCAATGTCTTTATCCACTGTGATTTTTTTTAGTTTGGTTTATCAGTTGGTTTTAGTGTAGTCCTTAAAACGGAAACATGCAATATATGACTTTAACAAGCCATTACGCGAAAACTATGAGAGATAAAACAATTTCATAAGAGCCAAATTTAGTCACATTTTGTGTCTAAAATAAGAAAAATATATCTGGTACAAATAAAAAAAATTAAAAAATGGTGACGAAATTTGCTTTAGACTGCGTCCTTAAGCAAGGAAGTGCTAAGTGTAAGAATTTTTAATTTTTTAATAATATTTTACACACATTTACACATAATCAGTTGAAAAAGAAGGAATTAAGTACTAATCTTGCCTGACGGAAATTACTTCGTATGACGTATTAAATATTTCATTTGGCGACTTAAATGTAATTGACAGTAAAAACTCACATATTTACAGGCAAGCCCCAGCGAGGTATTCATGCAAATAAATAAGCTCTGTTGGATCTTTTGAGACACGTTCCACAAGTCTGACCTTTTATCTGTCACTACCAAGTGTTGAAATATTTCATCCGACATTTCAAACGTTGGCCTTGTCTTATCGTAAATCAACTGTTCAGAAGTGGTTTGGTTACTGAGCGACGCTGATAAGCCAGAAGAGGCACGATAAGATCTTACTGTGTAATGCTGGTGGATAATTTCCTTGAAGGTTATTCTCCAATATGGCTTAGCCAGGGGTGCCCATCCCCCCCAGAAAGTATGACGCAACCTACCTCCCCCCACCCCCGAATGTTGTAACAAAGTTCCCATATAAAATTATTTTGCCGACACCTAACGTTAAAAGCGCTGGTTCCGGGGGCCCTCCTCCGGGAAAATTTAAATTTTTAGGTGAAAAATTGTGCTATTTAAGGGCTTTTTGAACCTAAATAAAAATATACAGCAGGTAGAAATGAAAATGTAATATTTTTAATGATATAATTTTATTTCGGTGAACAATTTTCACAAAGTTATCTTTATCAAACCCGAAACCCTGTACCCTTTCTTGTTTTGGCACCACGAAATTCTGATTTCGGTTTTCCATGATTTTCTGAAATCGCTCTAGGCGAATACTGGGATAGTTCCTCCGACTCATTCTCAGTTCAAGTTCTCGCGCTGTGCATAATCGTCTCTAAAAACCTCGCTGTCGACGAGACGTAAAGCCCAAGTAAATACAAAAATAAATCAATAAATCCACCGTAGGGTTGCATTTCATGTAATCTCTCAAGGTTCGTTTGAGTACATGAATGAGAATTAATAACTCAGGCAAATATTATCATACAGAGGTGGTTGTAACACTGTTGTAATTAATGCTAATTTATACGCGACGCTCATGCTTGCCCTTACAAATATTTAACTTATGTATTTGTATTGAAATATTTCGACGAAGTGGCCGGATTAAACGCCAATAACTCCTTCCGCGCTCACCTTTTAATTCTCCCTCAAAATCCTGACGACGGCTCTCACGTCTCAAATTTGGCGGGAAAAAGTCCCCAGTGTAGAATAACCCTTGGGCATGCCTTCTAGCCAATAGAAACCAAGGACTACCTAGCTCCGCCCCTCGTGAGCAGAACGTCGTGCTACTCTTGACCATCATTTATTTGTTTGTCAAAGTTTAATTTTTTTCACATTTGCTGACATACCCTTGACTACTAAATATTATTTACATTGATCTGCTATAACTATAACGACAACGATAATTAATCAATAAATAAAAGTAATCACCACTGCCAGATTGTTACATTACTGCTGTACTATTACTAAACTAATCCTAAACTGCTTACATCTAATAATACAACTAAATTACCATTATTTTCATTATCCACGTGTCCAGACAGTAATTCGATACTCGACACAAGGTATCTACGATTACAAATGCCCTTTTCTTAAATTTACAGAGTTAATTATACTGAGATCTACTTAAGTTCCTCTTTGGTCCGTCACATGTGTATGTGTAGGGCAAGAGCAAACAAGTATGGCTGAATTCGTAGTTTTTTGGACCCAGCGAAATATCTAAAACTGCATTGAGGCCATTGAGAGAGGAGGAGCAATGATAGAACACTCGCCTCGCATTAGGTAAGTTCCGGATTCGATTCCCTGTTCGGCCATCCTGGTTTCGATTTCCTAGAGTCTTCATTGTTATGTCATTGCGAATGCTGGGATAGTCCCTTACGCCTTGACTTGTTTCTTCCTCTTTCCTCCTAAGTACTTTCACCAAAACTGTAAAGCTGTTCAAGGTCACGTAAAATCCCCACCAATTAAAGAAACGGCAAAGTACATTTAAATAACATAATAAACAATTGTAGGAAATTAGTTGGCATTGTTCCTTATCAAAATTATTAAAAAGAATATCTAAACAAAATAAATGTAGGTATTAAATTTAAAAAAATATGTAGGCTAGAACATTTCCGGCTATACAGACACGTATAGAAAAATCAAGGTCCACAATTTAAGTACACAGGTTTTGTATTCTTACATCTCGATTTAAAAAGATAAAATTTCTAACTTTAACTTAGTGACGAAGCTTGCACTTACCGGCACTGCTTCTTCGCATCAAATCATTTTTAATGTTATCAAGTAATGAAAGTACAACAATTGTTTCTTTATTATGCCTAATTTTGTTTTTATTATTTTATTTCATTTATATTTTTCTTACAAATGTTTCAGAGTGAAGTCACGAATGAGACCGCAACAATTTTCAAGAAACTGCTCATTGGAATCTGTACTGTCAGTAATTGTGTAACATCCAGAACAACATTGAAGGCTTGCATAATATTTTTTCATTATAAAATTTCTGAAGGTACGTAAACATTAAAAATAATAACAAAAAGTTTTGCTTAAGGCTACACAAACAAGAATTTGGTAGTGAAGTTAGGGGAGAAACAATTTTTGTCCTTGTTTGTTGTATAACTCATTCAACATTTTACAGATAGGCTAATTGCCACAGTAAAGTACTTTAGAAATGAAAAAATAAATTCTTAGGTTTCTTACATAATTTGTTATGTCAACAGAAGCCCACATTCAGTCTCTCTCTCTCTCTATCTCTCTCTCTCTCTCACACACACACATACACACACACAAATGGACTGTATTGCCTATGCTCGCTTCTCACTAAAACACACACACACACAATACACCATCTTTCCAAATGCTTTATGTATGGGGACAAAATGGAAGGCCAAGAGTACTTACAGCTGTAGCAGGCATTTAGTTAAAATTTGGTAGATTAAATCTTTTTAGAAGGAATTTTTTTTGCACAAAATTTATTAAAATAGGCTATATGTTATTTAAATTTACTGTGGCTTAATAATGTCTTGTATGGAAATATCATATTTTTTCTGTAACCCTCAAACTATGATAAAATGACTTTAAAATTTTTAGAGAGATTGCACGCTCTGTAAGCAAGATGTGAAAATTTTTGTGATGTGCAAATTGCAAATAAGGGTGACATGATGTACTGGTAAATCATTAAAACTTGAAAATCTGTCCTATCTAGTTTGCACCAGTTTGTGTAAAATTTACTATACACTATAAGTACAAATTTCTAAAAATATTTACAGTTTAGACCAAAGCTGCTGTGTTAATAATAAAACATAATTAAATGTGGTGTAAATGTAACTTACTTTCTTCTTTATTGTTGAAATTAAGCTTTCATAACGTGTTACATATTAAATTTAAAAATTTAATATGAGAAATGAAAATATGTCAAACCAAAAATTTTCACTTTACATTGTTGATTGTTGTCTACTTGAAAATAAATATCACAAAATTTTTAGCGCATTAATCACTTTTAACTTGTCTATTAAGTTCCTATAAGCTTTCCTAACTATTTTATGTTTTTATTTTAAACTTAAAGGAATATCTGTACATATTTTAAATGTCACCACAGATCAATTCACTTTACTCTGACAAAAATGTGGTAATGTAGTAACATATTTAAAAAAAAAATGCAAAATAATGTTATAAGAATATCTCAGTAGCCTTTAACTGTGCTGTATGCCATAAACAAAACTAGGAAAGTTAATAACTTTTTTTAAGTATCCTGGTTAAATGAAAAGTATATTCCCAAAGAAAAGGGGGATAAAGACTATTATTTTAGGCACCCTGCGTAGCTTACAGCCGTATAATAAGTACGACAGTATAGAAATGATTTCAATGTGTTTTAATCTCGAAACAAATGTGGCCAAAGTAAATATTTATATCATGAGTACCCTATTTCAGAAAAAAAAAAAAACATTTTATAGTGCACTGTTTCGGGAAAGGACTGTCTGTGTTTTTGACATGTAGTTCTAATCATGGGTGACTACTTCATTACGTGTAATTTTTTTCCCAGATAGTGAATGAGAACTAGCATCTTCCCAATCAAGAAATAATCATATTTGATGTGATTTACATATTATCATGTACATTACAAAAATATATTGTTAAACAGGCACTTGAGTATAACGTAAATGTTTACTGAACAACGCTAAGGTAATGCAATGTTGTTCATGTACAACATACTCTTCCTTGTTAATAAAATAAAGGGAAACAATTGTTAGCCATTTTTATTACTATTTTCTCTGTGGATTTTTCCTTTCCAGAAGTGTTTTTTCGTAATTTATTTCTTATGTACGCAACAATTTTTGTACGTACAAGAAAACTCTTAAAGGTAGAACCGTCTGTATTTTGTTTTACTAAAGATCATGATTTCGGAACTAATCATGTTTTACTACTATCATGCTTGTTTCTACTACAAGAACCAAACAAACTGCAGTAGTGATCATTACGATCTCAAGTACATACTTGACTGTCTGAAAATACTTACTTTAGCATGTTAATTATTTTTATTTCCAAAACATCTCTGTTGGCTGGAAATTCATGTATGGTTTACTAATGCAAGGAATGCAGTACAGTATTTCTCTACTGTGAGTAATAATGCTTGGTTTCAGTTACTGTAGCTGCCTTAATACTCTACTGGAAGTATTTTAGTATATTGAAAAGCTAATCAAGAAGCCGTAAGCTAATACTTATGTACTTAACTAAATTTGAAATCAGTCGTGTAAACTGCATTGTATGGTTGGTTTATCAACACGTTTTCAATATAACATAAAAAGGTATAAATTGATATTATGGATGAGAATTATAATACGTGTTCGAAGGTATAAATATATATGTAATATATTTAGAAAGATGCTCTGGTAGTGCAGGTGCTCCAGACATGTATTGTGTATTAAAAACAACTGTTTATTGCTTGCACTTAGGCCACTCATTTTTTGTCTGTTGTGCAGATATGTTTTTCCTTGAGCTAAAGGCCCGTTATTGCATTTGATTAGAATTTAAAATATATTTTATTTTATTTTGTTGGCTCACATAAGCCTGGCAATATGTAGATAAGAACATTGATATACAATTACAGATGATCTAATAATGAAATATATCATCATACTTCCAACAGCAATTCAAATAAAAAACAGGTGAAAACAATTAATGTGCCAGTAACTGAGGTAACTTTTATGTAACCCGTTGTCACTATAAAACAGTATGCCAAAATTTTACCATATACATATGTAACTTACAAAAATACATGTGTTGTATTACACATTATCATGAAAGTGATACAAAATCCTGGTAACATATATTTTTGTAACAGAAGTGAATATTTAAACAATATATATTACAAAAATACATAAAATTTATTTTGTGCGTAAAAATTCAAATTCAATATCATACAAACATTAAACCTGTTTGATTGGTTTAATATACTTTTAAAATATATTTTGTGTATTTTTATAGTATATGTGTGCGTTTCAAAATATATACACACACACACACACCACTTCTACATCATTTATTTGGTGCACTATTCAAATCTTGGGTAAATATTTGAATGAACTATTATTCTCTTCCAAGAAAATAATATAAAATCCTGGCACCACAATTATTTTCTTCGACAGATGTTACATAATATGTATTTACCTATTTATTAAACATCTGTCGACGAAAAAATGTGTTCCCAGGATTTCATGTTTCCTGGATAGTGAATAATAGTGCATTCATATATCTACCCATCATCTGAATAGCCCGCCAAATAAATGCTAGTCAAGTAGTTCTTAGATCAACCGCTAGAATGCGGGTTAGTTTTAGGAATCCTTATAAATTGCGCACCGACAAATGGCAGCACTGTCGCAGACTTCGACGGACAGATAAATTTGAGTTTCCCGTCTTTCATGTATTATCTTTGCCATATGGCCGCCATCTTGTTTCAGTACCGTCCCTGGAACAAAGTGCTGTTGTCGCGTGTCGTACTCGGTCAAATATATTAACATAAGAGATGCCGATCTAGTGAAATTTTTTTTTGTCTGTGGACGTAACCTCCATTCAGACGTTTGGGTTAACATGTCCTGGATGAGATCTATGTAAAGAAAATTGATTGTTTGTTTGGAATTTGCCGCATTTGCGTTTCTTAACCATGAAATTAAACTTATATTTTTTTACACTTGCATGCAAGTCTATGAGTGCACAAAATTTTTGGTTTCTGCCATCACGAACCAACAAATCAGCATGTTTGTAAACAAGCTTTGTTTTATCACGGTACTCTTCCCCTGCGGTGTGATGTCAGAGGGTGTGTACCTCGAGTCGTCCATTCTCCAATTTGTTGCTGACAGAAGTTGATTCATTTTTAAACACTTTAACTTAATTTGATGTTTATATACGATGTTTGATAATTGAAGGTAGAAACGAAAGTGGTGTGTCGAGAACGATGAAACAAGCTAATAATGCTATGAACATAGTTCCGGAAACCAATGGTTTTCCCAATATGACACATTACATGTTACGACAGGAACGCTATAACACCAGTGTTCCCGAGGATCAAATCGTCAAAATGCTGCACATGTGGATGAAGACATTACAACAATTTATTGAAATGGGTGCCGTTCATGTGAAGGCAGGCTTCAGCACGTGGAAACTGGTACCTGGTACAGAAAACGGTAACAGTGTTGCAATATTGCCATGTTTGCACGGGTCCAAACATCGTAACGGGGAACCGTTTTTTTTTTCCGGATCTGGAATTATGTTAATTAGCATTATTTGCTTGTTTCATCGTCCTCGACACACCCCTTTCGTTTGTACCTGTAATTACCAAATACCGTGTATATCGTTTCATATTTAATATGTAAATTAATTGCTTTGTTTTAAAAGGGCATTAGTCAAATGGAGCAAAGTTAAGGAAATCAGTGACTGATGCCCTTCCGGAACATATTCTATGTTTTTCGTGCTTGTAACTAACAGTACGAAGGTGACCAGAGAAAAAAAAAAGTAGTTTGAACTGTTCAAATACTGACTGATGCCGTTTTAAAACACAGCAGTTCAAATTGTGTGGCCGACCTTTAGAGATAAAATGTCCGAGTAATCGTTGCAGACGAAACTTTACATAGAATTCATAGAAAAAGTATTTTGAATCTGAATTCCTACTGTGTTCATGATGTTTCACACTCTATTTTGGAACTGTGGGGAAGGAGTAAGAGGTATAAATTTTGTCAGGAATGGAGCTGCCAATCCGATATAAAATTAAGTTCACTAATTTTTCTCATTAACAGTATTTTATTTATTATTTTACAAGTTTATAATTACAACAACAGAAGAGCTATGATAATTTACCAATCCTCCAGCACAGCATCTGAAACAAACGACAAACATACATATAAAGTCAGTAACTGAACATCACAGCGTCAACTACGCTAGACGACGTGTATTGTGCAATATTTAGTAAACTTCCTCCGGTCTAAACAGATTTCACAAAACAAACTGTTCACGTGTAGTGGATGCTCTGATGGTAAGTTGAAGGGTAGCCCTTCCTGCTTAGTTATGCAGACTAATTATAAAATTATTCCGGAGATGCGAGAAATGCATCTGGTTGTGCGATTATGTTGCATGTGTAACATAAAATATTAATATAAATCAGTTAATATTGACTGATTACAAGCTAATTTCCACCTATTTCGAATGAAACTGATTCACCGAACTAAACCAGCGAATAAAACGTCTTGTAATCAGTCGATATATGGGAATTTTAATTCAGAGTGCAGACATTCAGAAAGTGAGTAATATCTAACTAAATTTGCTGAAGTGAACCAACTGATTTAAAGTGTCTTTGAGACCGCACAATGTGTCTCCGAACAGATGGCTGACGTACCTTAGGTCCATCGGTAGTGAATGTATAATTGTAAGTGGGATTGAACATCTCGTATGTAGTGAGTTCAAAATATTAGGAACCAGTATCTCGAACAGGCAGTAATGGGAATGGCATTCAGCTACAGGTAGTCATTCCGAAAACGATAGTAAACCTAAATGTAGATGACCAGACTAAGACTATAACCTGTGTTCACCCAAATGTAAAATAAAAGTGTTTTGCAATTGCACCATCCCGCTAGGTTCATCAGTAGGTACTGGGGAAGATGAAAGAAGATGGATTTCAACTTCCACCTCGCTACACTAATGAACGCCTAGCCAGACGAATTATTCGGGCTAACAGAACAGCAAGCGACCGTGTAGTCTGAGCCACTGTGACGTATTATATGTCTGCACGAACAATAAACAATAGATTGCTGGAGGTACTATAACTTCCTCATGTTTCTATGGAAATGTTTACTCCTCCTCTTTATCGTGAACGTCTATTGTGTTGTCGGTAGAAAGTGAGTTGAAGAGGCAAATTCAGAACACTCGTTTCCGTCAGAGACAAAATGATGCCTACATTCGCAACGAAGACGTGTGAGTGTGCGGAACAATCCGTCGTACATTCGCACTTGGTGTACCGGATCCCGAACTAGTATTGTGGAGTGGGAGAAGATAAGCTTCACATACATTCCCGGGTGAGCAACACGTTTGCGTCGAAAATCCAACAAATTGTCAGTCCTATCCTCAATCTATATTTCGACACACTACATAACAAATCTTCCAATCTGATGTGGGTACTCGTGGACACTACTTTAATACGGCGTTATCTAAACGACGAATGCATTCAACATTTGTCCACTATAATCCCAGATCTCAGTCTCATCTACCGAGTAATGTGGCGAAACGGTAACACATACTCGCATTCGGTAAGACCAGGGTTCGATTTCCTGCTCCAGCCTTTCTGATTATAGTTTTCCATGATTTCCCGAGATCTTCCCTGGCGAATACTGGGATGATTCTTTAACAGAGGTCATGGCTGATTCCTCTCTAAGTATTTGTCCTTGTGTAAATGTGTATGGAATCATCTGTAATCTCGCTGTCGACGAGACGTAAATACCGCTCACACATTCACTCAGCCTTGCCGAGCATGTTTAGGACATGATGAGACGGCACCTAACTACCAGCACAGTTTCAGAAACGAACATCCGCAGCTATACCGAGAAGTAGAGCTACCATATAATAGCATAACTTAGATAATGAGATGCTGTTCGGTGAAGAAAGTTTGACTTAGGTCTTGTTGACAGCGAGACCATTAGATATTGTGGCGACATAACTTCGGTCGTTGCACTGACTATTGAAGGGCCTAATGTATTTGTTGCTCTAATGATATGGATGTTCCAAAGACTTGATGCTTTGAGCTGTCCCAAATTTGTACCAAATTTGGGGTAGATACATGTATTTATGCTTAGTGCTCTTTAGAATATTTACGCAAGGGTTTAATTAAATACGCACTTGCAATTCCACAAACAGCTGATTCTAAGAAAAATGCTGGAGTTTTCCGACTTGTTCATTAGCCACCTACAAGAAAAATAAATGTGATTATTTTGTTTATATATATATCATACAGTTAACTATTTGCGACGGCAAAAATGGAAAGGAAAACGCCAATGTGTAGATTTTATAACCCTTTTAAAGTCATTATTATGATGTTAGATGTCACGATATCATTGTATAACAACGTTAACAAGATTCTATTAAATGGGAAATAATTCGAATGCATTGGCGATAGATATTTCGAACTTTAGGAATTCCTGACTCACTTTTAAATCAATGATAGCGGTAATTAAACTAGTATCTTGAAACTGAATTTAATTCCTTAACTACTTTCTTTAATTGAAGTTATTTGGATTGTATTAGCTGCTGACTATATAAGACGTAGTCTTTGAAATCAAATTTGAAAAATTTGAGACAGTCAGTGTAGAAAATTTATCTTTCAACACAATAAAGTGGAGTGTAACGAAATGCAAGCTAGGATCTAGAGAGTAAGGTGCACTTACTGCGCAGAATATAGTTAGAGCTGGAGGTAGTTTATTATGTATTATGTGAACACATCACTGTAGAAGTAGGTCGAGTGTGGGGTTTATTTTCCACTGATGAAAGTTGTAAGAAATTGAGCTGAAGGTGTACTTACCACTTCAAGCACTGTGTGTACTTGCATCTGAATGAGGTAATCGAGCACAGGGTCTACTTACCACTGCAAGCGGTTGTATGTCGAGCGAGGTAGTCACTTTCGCTGTCTATGAAGCTGAACACTGGCTTAACCTCGAAGAGGTATGTGGTGCATGGACTCAGGTCAGTCACCAAGGTAGATGTAGCCTCGTTAGACAGCTTCACCGTCGTCACCTTGCTGTCCTCTATCCTGGTTGTCGTCACCTGGATGTACTCCGCACACAGGTGATTGTTGGGAGGGTTGATCCATGACAGGTTGACTGTCCGTGCGGTAGAGTCCTCGTGAACTGTTAGGTTTACCACCTTATCTGGACCTTGACAGATAACGACAGAAATATGTTAAACGTTTTATGTTGTCTAAATGCTGTAAACAACATTATTGGTTGTGGGTACGAACCATCGACCATGTAGTGGCTAGTGTGAAACTTTTTTACACTCTAAGTCTGAATTAGTGAATATTCACTGATTCACGCCGATTGACAGAACAGTTTCAATACATTGAATCAGTGAGAAACTACTGTGAAATCGGTTACTCTTCGCTGATTCCAACAAAGAGTGCCAACATTCCACATGTTAATTAGTGAATGTCCACAGATTTTCCAGTAATTTTTCACTGATTTAATAAGTGAAACTGTTATTTAAACACAACTGAAAAAACAGTGAATATTCGCTGATTCACTTGTGTGATGTTGGTACCCTCAAAGGAGATCAGTAAATATTCACTAATTAAACCGTGACTATTTTCACTGATTCAAATTGTTGAAACTGCTCCATCCATCAGCGTGAATCAGTGAATAGTCACTAATTCAGATTTAGAGTGTACGGGTGCCGATTCCAAGAGTATTTCAAATAGGAGGTTTGATTCCTGATCTGTGTTTCATTTATTGTACGTTGTTTTATGAAGCATGTTGCTTTCTGTCAATATGTTTGATGTATATGAGCAGTAGTTATAATCATAATAATCAAGATACTTTTCTCCGACCGGATAAAAGAAAGCAACACTATTTTTTCACTTACTGATAACCTATTGTATATTTACATTTCCTTATAAGTGAACCATGTTTTTTTTCTCAAATATTCGTGGAATTATTGGCTGACTATTATGTCTTACCATTTTTTTAATGAAATAATGGGCTTATTGCTAGGTTGTTTCGGTTTATTTTTCTTCTTTTGAAGAAATTACTAAATGAAACTAGGTCATCAGCAAATAAGAGATCCGTGGAATGGTACCTGGTGTGAAAGTAGTCGAACCGGAAATGGTCGTGTTGTCTCCTTTCATTGCGGCAGTTACTACAAACGTGTAATTGACGCAGGCTTTGAGCACACTCCTGTCCAACCACTGATGGTCACTCTTGCACTGCTCCTGTGGCCTCAATTCTGCAGTCTCGTACCAGCAGTTGACGACTGTGCTCAAACATTCCAACGAGATGTTGGGGTCGTCTATGACGACGTAAATAGTATCTTCGAAATAGAAGAAGTTGAAGTAGGTTATAGATCCCACATCTGCAATTGCATAAAACAAACTAACTTAGAAGCCACAAATTATGCAACAGACATTTACGTATAAAACTTTGCTAACTATAACTAAGTCAGTATTCCAATTGGCGATTATAGTATCAATAATTATCATTGTAACTTATGGGGAGGGTACCCGAGGGCAGACTATGCATCATGAGGGCATTCTGACTGGGAGCGCGTTGGAATCAGCGACCTGGGAATGATGACCTGAAATGAATACCTACGATGGTGAAGAAAAGAAATTCGAAGGGTTGGAGGGGGCTGTAGTAGAGAAAACCCATGTGCGAAAAATTGTGGTGCGACTATGCTGGGAATCAAACCCGGATTACCCTGGTGGAATGAGAGTACACTTACCACTGTGCTAACCACAAGTTCTCCAATTGGTAATTTAGGAATGCATAAATCAGTAATACAGTTCATTTCAACTTACATGCAGTAAAATTATTTTAATTTAGCAAGCTTCGCTACATACAACTAAATAATCAACAATCGATTACATTATAATATAGTGTACTTAATAATTTCACATAAATAGACTAATTATTTAATGTTCAAATTGGAACACGATGAAGGCTATAGCTTGTTAAAAATATTAAATATCATATTACAATTGTTTAGACTTCCAGTATTCGTAGCAAAATACAAATGTTGGCTGTATTTTAAGCTGATACGATTGGTAACATACCTACTGGCTTGGTTAAAATATATCTTAATACGTATTCTTATTTCGCATATCTTTTTTTCGTGCCGGTTCTAAAACACGTTGTTTGTCCAGTTCACATATTATATTTTTCTAAAAAACCGAAGACGTGGCAGTGCGACAAGCAAATTAACGCTGAAGGAGGATCAGTGGTAACCGTTTAAAATTTCCAAAAAGAATGGTCTATTTTGACTGAAATAAGAGGGATGCTTTATTTTCACAGTTTTGCTTATATTTACATCTGAAAATATTACCTCCATAATATTCTAGTTGTTCATGTATACAGTATATTAGAGTTTATGAGCAAGAAGACACTAACATTCGAGAATATCGTTGTTTAAAACTTGTGATTGAAATTTATTTTACAGTCGAAATACTCAACTGGTTAAAGCACAACTTGCTGTGGGTTTGTCCACAATCTACTGAGCACTTAAATCGTGAATCGTGTCGTATGATACTGTTGGTTAGCACGTTTTATCGGTGAACTCCTGTTTCACCCCATCCTTTCATTTCGGCGTTGCTCCATACTTATATCACAACCAGTGTTGTAAACCTCGCTCTTAAAGCCGTTTATAAAAAATTCTTAATATGATCATCTGACAATCCCTTAGTAAAGATCTATTGTCGCGATAAATTACATATCAATGGCTTAGAATGAAAACCCTCTAAATACAAAATATAAAATTTGGTAAAATATTTTAGGAGAAAGAACCTAACGTTTTGACATTATTCAAAACTCCAATTTTGTACGCAAGAAGTTAAAATTGCCTTACTTAAGTAATAACATCGGTTAGTTTTAAAATTGCTGGTCACTTTTTTGTTAACTTTTGCAGACAATGTCAGTTTTAGTTGCGCGGTTTTCATTCTAAGCCATCGATATTATGAATGTCCATACATAGAAAATAAAAAAGATTCTGTAAAAATGTCTCAAATCACCCCACTACCGTATTCTATTAGTAATTGTTGCTGTCAAACAGTTAGAAAGTGTTGTTTGGGTTGTGGTCGCCCGGTACCTCCAATTGGTGTTGAAAACATGAAGTTGCTCTGCCCAGATCTGTGGCCGTTATGCCCCTCGGTTTCGAGGTACGCTTCGTACTGGGTGCAGCTGGTGAGGCCGGAGATGTTGTAGCTGGTGGTGTTGAGAGGCAACACCGCGCGGTGCCATGTATATTCGCTCAGGGACATCCTCCACGAGACGATGTAGTTAGTGCCGCACTGCAGGGCAGATGGCGCTGTCTTCCACGACACCAGGGCAGAGTGCGGGCTAGGACTCACTTCCAGGTCCGGTGAGTTGGACGGTCCTGGAAACAACGACATACTTATCATCGATCGACGAAGCCCCAGGTCTGGCTCATGTTCACCTCCCCTCGCCCTTGACCGACATGCCCTAAGAGTGCGTGGTAGATAAATAAATGCTAAAAACATCAATTGATTTCTACGCTTTTACCGAAGCCAATATGGATAAAATACTCAATAATGGTATTTGCCAACTTCATGAGTAAATATTTATCCGGAATTACTAATTCGTTACGCGTGATCTCTTGCGCCGCAGTTAAATGCACGAGGTTCCGGCGTCAAAGATTGTGCCTCAGAAGTTCGTAAAACTGGAACCAATTTTGTTTAAAACGTCCGCTAAAACTATTACCTAGGATTGCTATTGTTTAATTTTCGAAAATTGGCTTCAAGCAACCTACAGTTAAAGATTAATGCTTGTAGCGTTGAATTATGTACCACGTCCTCTTAACATCGCAGTCAGGTTGAACGTATTTTGCGAGCTCAAGGCTTCGAAATGCGGAAGCGATAAGGACGAGACAGTACGCGCATCGCGCCTCTCCTTAGCCCCTACGTGCAAGTCGCTGAACTAACGTGCTGTCTTCTCGCCAACAAAGCGCCTGTATGAGACATTCGGTGGAGACACTATAATTGTATGGCTTGTTATTAAACATAAAGGTGTATTGCAAACGCCTTTGCCTTTAAAAGATTACGTACCAATATAATCGTACAAAAATGGACCGCATAAAATCTATTTTTCGCCATTTTCAGCCGCTATAAAACATTCTTTAATGAGAAGTGGTGAACTTAAAATAGGTATACACACGTGAAATGTTCTTTAAATGCTATTCTTAAGCAGACATCACTCACGTGCGTTGGTCAGACCATTCGCCTGCCACCAAGGCGATCCGTGTTCCGTTCCCGGCGAGGCCTGTCCCCGGACTATCGCAAGTGAGAATCGTGCCGGACAATGCAGCTGGTCGGCGGGTTTTCTCGGGGATCTCCCGATTCCCCCGCCTCTTCATTCCCGAAGCTGCTCAACACTTATCTCATATACCAGCACTTAAGGACTTGTTCCTTAGTTTTGCAGTGATTACGAAAATATTTCTTTATTGCTACCTAATACTTATATCAAAATTTTGCTCCACAGTTTTGGCACTAATATGTCATAATTTGTATAGTCTGTCACATATAAGAATTCCACTTTTTGACATTTGTGTTTGCGTTTATTTTTTTATTGTTTCCGTGAAATAAGCAGTGTTTTCCTCTGCCACAAGTAACTTTTGCACAAACACACTTACCTGGGTCTCAAACTGTACAATTTATCAAAATTAAAAGTTATTTCCTGCATAAATTGGTACACACGATAGCCTTCAAAACTGTCAAAAAATGGAAATCTTTCGTGAGACAGACTATAGCTGAATTTATTAGTAGCAATGTACTGAACGGTTTTTTAAACTTCGCCACCCAAAATACCACGTATTTTTGTCGTAAAATGGAGGAGTACTATAAAGCTCTAAGTTTTGCAGAAAGGATTTCAAATCATGTCTCGAAGAGTCCAATTTACACTACTACCAGTCGCCTATAAGCCCGTGCATAACAAGTTGCACAAGATAACTATGTGTCGTGGCATTGTTACGAGCTATATCCGCCGATCGGTAAGTTGGTACTTTTTAGAAGCAAACTGCTGGAAAAAAATACTAGGGATATTTTTTTTTGTTACTACTATGCAAGCAAATGAAAAGGCAGTACGGTGAGATAAACAAATAAATTAATTTTTTATTGCTACGCGTTCGCGAATATGAAACATGTTAAATTAATTAGTTTAAAAGTGAGTTAAACGCGTCTGTTATACGATAGTTGGAATATTGTTGGGTCGGCACTGATGTCGTTGAAATAGTTAGTCTGTATATAATGAATAGCGGTTAAAATAATGAAAACCGTAAATTGGAATATGTACATAATGTGTTCATTTCCAGGAAATGAAATAAAATTTATATTTACATTTAGCATATATTATAATATTTTATGGTTGACGTAGTTAGTGGCGGCGTATGAACAATGTACTGTACGCCGGCTCGCAGTGCAACCGTCAGTCTGACAATGTTATTGTTGACGTTTGGCGGAAGTATGCATAGTTGGTGTCAAAATACATCCAAGCTAGAGGCAGAGCTTCCAAAAAGCATCAAGTTACCTTATGGCGGGTATAGCAAGGGGTGAAAAGAGCTTTAAAATAAGTGGTATCCCATCTTAAAAATATATAAACGCTACGTTATCAGTAATGGGTTTAAGTGTTACACATTACATAATAGACTACAGTATGACAATGCTATTGAAATACAGTTGGCCACGTGACGTTAGTAAGATAACAGAAGCATTATGACGTAAATATGTCATCGAGTGTGTAAAATATAAAATAAGTTATTTAAAAATACGTCTTGAAAACCAGAAGAATATTCCATTACGGTAGTGTAGTTGAATTTTCAGATGCACGCATAAGGAAAGAGCATTTAGAAAATATTAATGGCACTAAGGTGACGACTAGATCTCTACATAAAGCACTAATGTAATAAATGATGATACAACCAACTTAAGTTTTTGGTTAAGATTCCATATCGTAAGTCTACTCTAAAGATGAATCGCTACTTATATAAGTGAAACGTTAGACTTGAAAGCCAGATAGTAAATTTCTACTAACGTATTAACAAGCGAGCCTAGTTACCGACTAGTTCCTTCGGAGTCGTGTGATTTACTGATAAACAGTTTGAAGCTTTAAATCATTATTTAGAAAATCCCACTTTGTTGGCAACATTGATAATACACAATGATTTACACAATGTGGTTTTCTTACTACTTCGAATGATGAGAAACTGGATGTTAGTTTATCCAGTTATTAAAAATTTTCTTTTATGTAGTAGTAAAACTATGTGTAGTTGAGTCTACTAGTAAAAATATTCTATAATAATGGTAATGATAATAATAATTATATTTGGTTATAAAGAACTCAAAGTAAACTGTACAATTTTTTTTTTTTTTTTTTTTTTGTATTTCTAGAAAAACAAATCCGTAAACACTAACGTTATTATTACAAACTACAAAAAATTTTGGTCCGTCGAGATTTATCTTAAAAAGGTTTCGCTGTGTATCGGTTTTGAGTTGTTTTCCTATTTCGGACGCACAATGTACTAATTCAATTCGAACGAACCTGTGAGAAAAGTAGTGGTGAAGTTCTTGGAGGACTTGCCGCCACTGCCCAGGGCGGTGAAGTGGAGAGTGTAGTTGGAGCAGGGATTCAGTTGTAATCCTGTATATGTGACTAAATTGCTGCTTGTCGCGTGGCGACACGTCTCGGCTTCACTCTCCGTGAACCAGCAAGCCCTGTACGAGCTGACACAGTTCATAGTACTCATATCGTAGTGCACAGTGATGGAGCCGGGAGTCACAGCCGATACCGTTGCATCTGATGGTACTGGAATTTCTGCAACAAAAATGTTAGACACTTTCATGAACTTTGCCTTTCCTTCTCTGTACAAAGATTATGCCACAGTTATGGCATTGGGGCATTCGCGGTTAAGCGATAACTTTTCAAAGCCGTTGATAAATGCATCACTGGTTTAATTTGGCGTAAAAATAACACTTTGTTCTATTCACCGCTTCGTACATCATGACTCAGATTTTGCCAGGTTCCTCGAAATCGTTCCAGGTGAATCCGTGAATGCAGGATATTTCTTCGTCGGAAGCAATGTCGAATCCTCTCCCAATTCCTGTCATTGCAACGGTTTTGTGTAAACATTTATAACGACATCACTGTTAACAAAAATTTAAACCCCTTATTCACTCAGACATGCATCTACCAATCTACCAATAATAAGGGCCCGCGGTGGCCGATTAGGGCCGACCCCCCCCCCTTCCCGTAGCTCAGTTGACTGAGCGGTCGACTTTGGTACAAGGGGTTCTAGGTTCGATTCCCAGGTCTGGCTGGGTGTAAAATTTGTGTTTATCCGTTCGAGTCAGATCAATTGTGAGAGTCAACAAAACTTTCACAGCTGAGGAGCTGTCTAATAAAAAATTTGTAAAGGGGGGATGTTTGGCACGTTGGCGATATTGAGACCTCGTCAAGGAGCCTAACATTTAAAAAATGGGGGGTCAGACCATTCGCCTTCTACCAAGGTGATCCGAGTTCGATTGTCGGTTTTGGTCCTCGGATTTTTGCACGTGGGAACCGTGCTGGAAGATGCCGCTGGTCGGCGGATTTTCTCGGGAATCCCCGTTTCCTCCTCTAATTCATTCCGGCTCCGCTCCATACTCATATCATGTCACTCCTCACCAACGCTTAAGAACTAGACGTTAAGTACTGACCAAAATCTCTTCACCTACGAGTAATAAATATAATTTACTGTGACCTTATCGTTAAGT
The DNA here is from genome assembly GCA_003012365.1 of Medauroidea extradentata. NCBI lineage: Eukaryota > Metazoa > Arthropoda > Insecta > Phasmatodea > Phasmatidae > Medauroidea > Medauroidea extradentata. The sequence continues at coordinate 70,621 of PNEQ01104761.1, forward strand.
TTTGAGGTAACTGATGAGTATACGCTATGTTTACTAGTTAAATAACAATACTCATATTAGTTAACGGCGTATAATTAGATATCAACTGAAAACATTAATTTGTAAAAGCCGTAGAAAGAACTCGCTTTCCCTTTAACTGCCGGTAGGTAATTTGTTTAAAAAGGCGGCGCCTCCTATGAGAGAAAATGATTTTGAGTAAAGACTAGGACATATGACATATCATGCCAGAAAACATGTCACAAAAATAAACAAGGAAAACTAGCCAATGATAGCAATAATCAGTGCATACATATAAAGTAAAATACAATTGTGTGTCCAACAAGGAAAAATGCCAGTTAAAATGTATGAAAACACAAATAAAAATGGGATGATATGGTGCTTGTATTGCGTATGTCCACGATGATTTTCAACAAGTATGTATGTTGACAATGAGGGATTAACGGCCCATCGACAGCACAGTTATTGTGTACCGATTAATTGGTTCAGACAAGAAACTGAGTAAGAATCGGCAATCGTTAATCGTAATTCTATTACAGGTCAGAAGGAAAATGTGATTTTTATGGAAAAATTTGGCACAGTGAAAATTTCTGCCGCTAATTTCGCTGATATCGCCAGAAAAATATGAAACTGAAGTAAAATTAAATTAAAATAAACTTGGAAATGACAGAAGTCACTTAACTTAACTTTAAAGTGAAATGAAATCAATTTCACGCTTTAAATCATCAACTTTATGCAAACTTAAAATTCAGGTAAACTCTGTGATTGGTCAGTTTGCACCCATTGCCGATACCAACGCTCAAGCGGCATAAATGTTCCCAGTCACAAACTTTCAACATTGATCTTTCTAACCTGTAGTAGAATTAGCCATGGTTTATCATTGGAAAGCATCTCTATATTTGTCCTGGGTGATGTTTGCACACAATGGAAAACCGAATTCAGGATTGTTCGGTAAATAACGCAGGCTATCTCAAATGCCAGTCCATGTTTTAAGCACAGTTTATGTAGTCATGAAATTATCATGGGGTAATTTTATCGAAAGATTATTGTAGCACTAAGAAATGTACCCTAGGTTTCTAACGAATACCTTCCCGTTGCTAGTCTTAAATCATTTATTAAGCAGTATATATTTATATAACAAATAACTTAATAATGTAAAGAACTTATATGTACTAAAGTTTATACAAATTCCTGTGGAAGCTGATTGTAGACGTAACCGGTGTTCATGGCGTCGTCACAAAACCATTCCATTGGTCATAGCTGTGAACCTACAGGTTACAATAATACATTTAATTTTACAAGAATAATTAAATTTCACACTTGGTAAGCAGTTTTCTGAATCACTGTGTCAGTCACAAAGTTCTAGACACTATTTTATAAAACGCTTAATTTAATCGCTAAGCGTCCTGCCTACCAACGTTGTAGATGTGGAGTTGAAATTTGTAATCAAAGCTGAAATCAATAGCTTCTAAATGCAGCAGTTTTTTTTGTAAAGATAACTCTTATAAGTAAACTCTATTCTGCGTGAGAATTTTGCAAGAATATAGCCATATGATAATTTTATCATTTTTTAAATATGCGTACATGATATTTACTATAAACGTCTAAAATCTAAATACAAAAATTATGTTTCACATGGAGATATTTACTTGTGACTGATTATTTGATCGAAAATTCCTTTATGCTGTAATAATTTCAAAGAAAAATTTAGTAGTGTAATTTTGTTTTACAGAGTTAACTCTAAAACTGATCCATTCAAAATCAATTCATTTTTATGTATTTGTTTCTTAATTATAACCCTGTTGTCGCAAATTGGTAGGCAGAGGCATTGAGCTGGTAATGAACAATATTGAGGCAGTCAGCTGACTTGCAGTACAAGGTTAACGTCACAGTATTTCATTATGAAAAATTCCCAGTGTATGATGCAAGTTGATAGAAGCGAAGTAGCCTACGCAGTTCAAAATGTATCGTATCAATTAAAACTCAGGATGGTATGACAGTGAAATTAATTAATACTGTAAAATTTGGGCAATACTCCAAAACTTAAAACCTGTATGAGGAATATTTCCATGCAGGCGTGTTGGTTAGTGAAAGATGTGAAAAGGAGTCGAAAATAGTTTATGCGACATTTTCTGGAGATGATTTGAAAATTATATTATACCTAAAAAATTGTTATGTCCGTACGTATACATTTTACCCGTACACACAACTAATGTATGCATGTATATATATCGACGTTTATGTTGTTCATATTTTCCAGTTACAAATTATTATTATTTTTTATGTTAAATTATGATATGCATGGTAATTCACTATTGATCATTATTGTAAATTTTTACATGTTAAAGAACTCGGTAATTAAGTTATATTTGCTGCGATATTTTTAATACTGCCACGAAAACGCTAACATTCAACAGCTTACATAATAGTATGTAGAATAACAATAAAACGAATTAATGTAAATCATGTTGAACACAGTTAGCAGCTTCTCCTTACAATTTATTTACACGTAGATGAGTTGCGTCTGACGCTAATTAAATTAAAAATAAAGTTCTGGATGGTGAATTATGAAAAGGTATTTTGCAGCGACTCCGGGTTTATTTTTTGTGACACTTAATTACTGTTAAGCGAATATTTCTGGGATCGGTTTCAAAATAAAATGCCGACACTGACGTGTAAAACATGTATCCATCTCTAAATACGGTTACTCTTTCAACTACGATAAATTAAGAACTAATTAGCCAAGGTCCTTACTTTTTTATGAACTATCAAACATTTCATGTCTGGACTAGTTTACTGATTCGTGCGATATAGAATTAGAACTGACGAAATATGATCACATTCGTTTCTGCCATAGACAACAAATTTATCATACATGCGAATATGTTCTAGTTTTTAGTGCATGAAATATTAACGTTTTGCATTTGTAGGAAGGGTACTCAATAGTTTGAAAGGCAACATACAGGATGTTTGCTTGATGGTAAGTCAAAATCTGAAGGATGATGGGGGAAAGCAAAATTAATTGAAATCGACAAACTTGTATTAATGTGGTTAATTAACTGCCTTTATCAAGCTGTGAAGGTTCCTACCGACAGCACAATTTATCTTACGCGCGCAAGCATGAAATTACGTGTCCAAAGAAGTTGGCCATTATATCGTCATTAGCTGTAACTGGAATGATACGAACTGATTGGAAACAGAACTTTAGCAGGGCTTTTTTTAGTGTTCTATTTATCCCGAACCGACTATACTTAAACAGTAGAAAAAAACGTGGAAAGTTAATTTCGAATATCTGTTCTGTTTTTACCAAAGTCATTGTTACATACCGCAAAATCAATACAGTTCACAGGAAACATTCTATATAGAGGATCCCAGAATCGATGCAGACACGACATCGCAAGAGATGTAACATCGCTGGAGTTGTTCTGATAATAAAACACGAAGCAGTAATTCTGGCCAGAAAGTGTTCTTCATACCTGTGTACAATAGATAATAGTTTTGACATGAACAAACACGGAGAGATCAGGCGAACGCGGTGTATACATAATATTACAAATTTGCTTCAATTTTTTTTTGCGATTAATTTTAACTGAGACATTTCCAGCCAACGATTCGTTATTTCACTTTGCTTATTGTGTTCTACTCCGTCGTACCTCACGTTTTGACTGGTATTCACGAAAACGACAATCGTGATCAGATGTTGCAAATGCATTCAACTTGTGCGTTTCTTGTGTAACAATAATGTGGAAATTCAAACGTAAAAGGATTTTCATAGCATAAGGTTGCCCATAGTGTGTACATACCGACATCGTCGTGATCCGCAATGATAACTTCCTTGCTACTGGACTGTCCGTTGAGGCCGATCAAACTGACGAAGACGTGGTTGTTGGTGCAGCTCTGCAAGCCGCTAATTGTAGCTTTGGTAGCATTGAGTGGAAGAGTCTGTGAAGACACAGTCTTGCAGTCCTCGAGGTCGATCTGTTTCCTCATCCGGCAGTTCTTTACCAGGAAGTTAGCGGCGCAGGTCATGCTGAGAGCCTCAGGAGCAGACCAGGTGGCATGTGCCGTGTGGTTGTTCACTTCCATTGTGACGTTCGGCATCTGAGGAGCTGGACAATAAAACAGTAATGTAAAGCAGAGCATAGTTTATGTATTACGTTTGATGTATCGATATAATTACACTTAAAGAATCTGGAGGTAACTTTACCTTATCTTTAAGAGACGGAAATTACACAAAACTACTGCAAACGTGTACAGTGAATTTATAGATACAACCAAGAGAAATATTCCCAAACAGTTATGGAAAACTAATGTATAAATAAATATTTTGTAAGTAAGGAAACATTCCTGACGCAGTAATGTAAAATACTTTGGACCCGTAAGCAAAATTTTGTTACTTTTGTCGTCCACATTAAAATAAAAAATTAGTAATATAGTTATGTAAGCTCTGTGTAATTGGAGTCGGAGTGATGAATGAGAATTTTCCCGCCATTTTGTTAAGTTATTTCTTATTATTTCGTAAAGTTATGTTTTTTTATGCATATGTTGCCTAAAGCCAAAATCGTTTTCTTTCTGGGACGTCATTATAGCACTGCAATGCCATGTGTCCACAAAATTCTACTAAATCGTTTATTCAAATTACAATTTCAAAATCTTGTCTGGTTAGGCCGAATCCACCTTCAAGAATGAATGTAAGAAGCAGGCCCCAAAGACGGAAATTACCATATGTATAATTGAAGATTTTTGTTCGTAAGCAGAATAATTTAAAAAATATAATATTTTTAATTACGTAAAAGACTGAGGTTGTTCCCTTCATTTTGTTGTCATGCCAGACAATTGTTCATAATCAGGCGTTCTTTGATGAGATCTGACCAGCAACGATGTAACCAATCACGACATATTTGTGCGAATGTTGCATTGAGGATTTACTTTGATTGTAATGCATTGTGTTATGGGTTGCTGTTAGTAGTGGTCATGACATACAATTCTCACCTGTGATGACGGACACGTAAGTTTTCTCAGACGTCTTGCTGTCCGCAGCGAAGTTGCCGTCAACTGTAGCCACGGAGAAGTTGTACTCCGTACAAGGAGACAACGACGCTATTGACAACGTTGTAAACTCATGATTTAATGTGTAGTAGCAGGTCTCCTTGTTGTCTCCTTTGACAGAGTAGCATACCTTGTATCCAGGGTAGCAGTGCTCACTGTAGCCAATGGGACGCTCCCAGCCGACCGTTACGTTGATTACTCCCACGTAATACAAGTCCACTTTCTCTACCTTCGGAGGATCTGAGAAACAGGAATTTTGCTTATGATATTGTTGTTTTGAAACAAATAATTATTTTAGATTTTCGTTTTTCTATATATAATTTGTAGCATCGTTGAAGTAAGTACAACGATTTTAACATCACTTATTTTTGTACTTAGAGATTGTTTTAAAGAAATAATCATTTTACCAAATAATTATTGGTAAAATCACGCGTATGGATTAAAATAATAACTACGTAAATTATTTATAATAGCGAAAGGAATGTCAGCGTTAGTGATATAATTCATCAATAAAAATATAAAGTAAAAATACGTCAAAATAAAATTATATTTATAATACCGAGCTAAATCGTTTCACTGTTATAAATTAATGCGAAATGAACTGTGCGTTTACTGAATTTACTGACAAGAGAAAAAAGTATAATATATCGTAAAAAGAGTTTCTACTTTAGTCAAAAGAAGTAAACGTTTCGTAACATATTATCGCGTGTATCAAAGTATTTTTCTGCTAGTTAGAAAATGTTTTGATAAGATTGTAGCATTCATTAAAAGCGCAATAAAAATTTGTGATAACAGAAACAGCCGAGATATTTAAAACTGTTTACTCTGTTACAGGTGATTAAAAGGAAGTGTGAGTCACGAAGACAGAATATTATTTCTTTGAAGAAACTGGAAAATAAAAATGTCTGCTCTATCACAACCATGATAATTTGTTATTTATTATTCTCTTCAGTTTTATTTTACAGACATCTGCATTGCAATGCGGTAGTGCGTCCAAAAAAACTACATCGAGTCATGCACTCCCATTGCACAACTCTCTCAAAAAATAAGACCGAGCATTACCGAAACGTCATTAATTGAAAAACAGAACATTCTTTACTGTTCCTTGATAGAGTAGCATTACTTACATTATATTCGCTTAAAAGCAAATTAAAAAATGGTTTTGGTTTGCAGTTTTATGAACTATTACGAAACAAATTTGACACACTCCACAATGGATCATTCTGTAGTATCCAACTAATGATACTACACCAGGTGTTGCATAATTAAAATAATATTTTATATTTCGGAAGGGCTGCTAGTGATTTAAAAATTAAACATTTCTAACTTTACTTATTCAAATGGTGCTGTGCACAAGATATAACACTCACCACCACTTCCGGTGTAAAGGATCATCTCGGTGAATCTTTCGTTCCCGTCTGTCCCCACAGAGTGAACGCGTATCATGTTTTTCTTGCACGGCTTCAGTCCCTTGACGTCATAATGGGTATTTTTCAAGGGTACAAAAGCAGTCTTAATAGCACACTCTTCCTGCCAATTGTTCAGATAGGAGCAGTATGTGATCTTGTAGTGGTCCAGACACTCCGTGGATACTGGAGGCTGCCAGGACAAGTGGGTCGTCGTGTTGGTTGTCTTCTCAGCCTTCAGGTTGTTCACTGCCTCTGGAACTTATGTATTATTATTAATCAGTACAAATTATGTATTGTTATACTCATTTTACATTTTTATTCTAAATATTGTGTGCCATACACACTGGATGTTCAGTCGAACCGTATAACAGTAAGCAACGATTTCTGTAACATTCGTAAACAAGTGATCTCAGATTTATAAATCTTATACACCAATATATAGGCAATAGAACTCTGAGTGATTTAATAACTTTTGGCGGAACTGTGGCCAAATAATGAATGCAGCACGATCAGAAATGTAACTGACACCTCGCAAAGTCAGCAGACGAAGATGAAACAATAACGAAACTGACGTTAGTTTGGCTTAACAAGCTGTGATTGACAACTTAGAGAATCACCTGAGTAATAACCCAGAAATCAAGCAACATTTTATGTACTCTGCTTATTTACAAATTTAAAATGATAGTTTTGGTAGGTAAAAAGAAGAGATTGAGTGATTGCATATGCCAAACGAAACAATTACCAAAGAAAGATAAATCGAAATAATAAACAATGATGACAGTTTATACAGTATTATTATGACACACATACTACAACGAAATTAATTAACACTCTTAAGAAGTCAGATTTATTTTTCATATTTTTTCCATGTGTGTTAATTAAAGATTTTCACTTATAACATAACGATATTGAGAAAACTTGTCTTTTCTCAGCGAATATCCAGGTTTCTTTTCACAACCGAAAAAAAAAAATGTTTTAAACAAAATCGGCAGTACGCACAACATAATAAAAAGAGAAAATTTACGTTAACAGAAATGTAAGAACATTACTTTATTAAGTTCCACCTTGTACCGCTTGGTTATTTTTCACACATTTCTCTTTGCTATTAGCATAAAGCTGTCCAATATTAGTTTATAATACTTGTTTTAAAAGTGGTATATACGGCGCAAACAAATTTATATACTGCATAATCAAAGTTTTCACTGCCTAGTTATCAATGCAACGTACAGCTCACAGTTTAGTGGAAGCAATTAATGAATACTCGCGCCGCATGGGAGAGCAACACAATACTGCACGAACATACAAAACGATGTAAGTTAGCTGACATCTTGTAATCCACACACACGAAATATTGGGAAAGGCATTAGGGGCTGGTACAAGACTTTATTTATTTATTTTCCGATAGTGGAAGCATTAAAATGGATATTTTAATCTAACGAATTGTTTTCTTAACTGAGTGGTCAAAATGATTAACAACATTAACGCCAGAATGTAAACGAGTACCAAAATAAATTTTCAAAAGCAACTGGCCTGCCTGTAGTAATGACCGGTGATAACTTACCCCAACAATGAACTAATTTGCATCGTTACCAATTGATACAATAATTTTTTTTTATATACGTGTGAATAAAATTACCGTGAAATGATATCCACTAGCATAGTGGTTTAAAAATCTCGTATTAGTAATACATACATTATATTTTGGTTTCATGTGCAATAATTAACAATAATATGTGAACAGACTCTAGGTAAAACATTACCTCCACATTGGCTCTGGGCAGAAACAGATGAAACTGAAAGATAAGCCAGACTCGTGAAAACGACCAGCAACCTGCGAATCAAATAACAATAAATTAAAAACTGTAACACGACTTACACATTTACTCAGAACGCACTGTCGAAAACAGTTCTAACAATCAGCAGATTGTAAGAGTGACTAAGTTGACTGGATTGCAATGTTACGAGACAGCGTCTGGGCCATATACATGAGACCACAGTGCATCTTCTACACATTCCGCCAAAGAAAGTACCTACCGCATGGCAGCTGACAGCCTCGCATGCAATGTTGACGATGAATTTGTGAGCAATGGTTAACCTAAGTGAATTTGCTTTCTCAACGCTCAACTTCAGTAGCCGTGTGGATCCCTAAAACCTCTTTAAAAAAGGTACGGCACACACAAAGAGCTTGGGAGATTTTTTATAACCACAACACTTTATTTTCTCGACGGTGTCAGTCGTGCACTAAATATCCCTCTATTACTTAACAGTGACTCACATAAAGCATGCACTATATATAGGCTCATAGGTCACTTGAAGAAGATAAGAAATGTAGTCTACATCTACATTTTGTCATATGATGCATATAAGTTAGTGGAAACGAGTTACTAAAGTACCTGACCAGCTGGGTTTTTTATAAATGCATTTTATATAGCGTAATTCATTAAATAACATTATTAGTATTATTAGTTACTTTCACTGTTAATCTATATTATATAGGAACAAAACGCAAATCGAATAATAAGAAAGAGATTAAATACGTGCATGTCATATTTGAACGTTTTTTTTTGCTCAGTACCATATTTCTACAAAAAGTATAATCCAGTAAAGCTGTCGTCAACAAATATACAACACGTATACATTCTAAAAAATATATAGTCGGTATAGCCAGAGGAAAAAAAATTGACAAACAGATAAGTAACAAAACAAGATGAGTGAAGATGGTGACGAAACAATATATGAAAAACGAGGACGACACGAACGGACACAGTAACTGGTGAGCTTATTGGTGTACTCACAACACAATAAATGGAACACAAATTAAAGTGGCGGGCGTATGTAACAACATTTAAGACAGTTCAGGAGCTAGTATTTGACCCCACCTTCAGGCACTTAACAGTCACTGGTACTACAGTAGACTGGCTCAAGCATCTGGATGTCACAGACGTATGTATACCCAGATGTCACACTCAGCTAAGGTTAATAAATTGAACTACAGGTTAGAAAGATCAATGTTGAAAATTTGTCACAGGGAAAATTTCTGCCGGATGAGCGTTGGTATCGGCCAGGCGTGCAAACTCACCAATCACAGAGCATTCCTGAATTTTAAGTTACATAAAATTGACAAATTGAAACGCAAAATTGGTTTATTTTCACGTTAAAATTAAGTTAAATGACTTCCGTCAATTCCAGGTCTATTTAAAATTGATTTTGCTACAATTTCGAACTTTTTTGGGGCCCTTTGCGATAGCAGCGAAACTAACAGCAAAAATTTTCCCTGTGCCAAATTTTCCCATAGGAAAAAAACATTTTCTTTCTAACGTGTAGTAGAAATAACTTTAACTCAACAACTGGAATCCCTGGGAACCTTGCGTGCCTGAAGACGGAAACAAACACCAGTTCCCCAATCATCGCAACTGCTGCCGTCAAAGGAAGCTTGCTACTTTAGTTTGTGTTACATTCGTTATGTTATCAGCTTGTACATCAATTCCCGCCCTTGATTTCGTTTGTGGTTTCCTCGTTGTTCTCGTCAGGTTTTGTCACCATTTTCAAGCGTCTAGTTTTGTTTCTTGTTTAGTTGTCTGTTTACTTTTGGCTATGCCAACTATGTTTCTTGTTTGAGCCTGTGAGCATGTTATGCATTTGTTGACATCTAACACTGACTTCTACATTTTGCTCATTTTCTGTTGTATATTTTCTGTCTCACTTTCGGCTTTCACTAGCTCAGTATGGGGCCGCGGTGGCCGAGTGGTCAGACCATTCGCCTCCCACCAAGGCGATCCGGGTTCGATTCCCGGCGGGGTCGGATCCCCGGATTTTCGCATGTGGGAATCGTGCCGGACGATGCCGCTGGCCGGAGGGTTTTCTCGTCGACCTCCCGTTTCCCCCGCCTTTTCATTCCGGTGCTACTCCATACTCACTTCATGTCACCCCTCACCAAAAATCTCTCACTCCCTCACCAGCTCAGTAACATGCGTTCGCAGTGGCGTATGTCGAAGAACATGGTTAAGGGCCTCGCCTACTACGCGCTTAAAATGCGTTGCAGCGTGTTCATAATACCGTATTTTTTTTTAAAGAAACTATTCCATATATGTCCACTGTGTCTATGTATGAAAAGAAAAAAACACTACAAACGATGACTGAAGAGTTGTTTCAAAGCATCACGTCGATTAGAAAAATCATTTCGGAGCCCCTCATAATGGCTAAAAACAGATTTTTCAACCTGTTATATCTGAAAAACTACCTGCGGGATTAGAGTGAAACTACTCTAGGAACATGCAATGGACTTTGCTTAAAACTTTCTACCAACAAAAAGATGGGATCACCACTGAAAGTGTCAGTCAAGCGAGTGATCTACGACACCACCGCACGCCGTTTCAGTGTCTTGCGGTAGAGGCGATACCGCACCAGTTGATACGGTCAACATCGCCCTTGGCGTCATGCCTCACTCACACTAACACACGGCCAGTAGGCGGGCGCCTTAAGACAGTCAAATACGTACATGTTAACTGATGTATCCCAGACACTGTCGTAGAAGAACACGATTGTATTACTGGAAGTATTAAGTTTTGTTGTGCTTATTTTATACGCGCTGCGCTACCTTCTGATGACGACATATCTGTATTGCGCAAAGTATCGTAGAATGTAATCTTATAATTAACAAGAACACTGGCCTTGTAATTTGCTTAGATTATTCAGTTGTTATCTTTGATGAGACTTCTTGTAACTGGCTCGTTCTTATATAACGTTTTCTACATAAAGAATAAAATTCCTATGAACGTTAAACAGCCATTGTTTAATATCGCAGTTGTTTGTGCTTCGAGTTAAGTTCCGTCTTGTCGACAGCGAGGTCATTAGACACAGTAACACACGGCTTAATACAATGAATTGAACTGGGAGAGGAATCGGCCATTGTCAGCATTCGCCATGGAAAACTGAGATCAGAATTACTGTAGCCGGGGATCGAACCATGGTCTTACTGAAAGCGATTCCAAAGTGTTATTGTTGCGCGTTGCCGCTTTGAGTTTGCAACTTGTGTTTCAGATGGTCATCCGTTTGTTTAGGACATTTCTAGAACTTGGAGAAAGTAAAAGGCATTGTTTGATATTTGTTACTAATGTTGTTCGGTTATGCTACATTTTTGCACCGCAGTTCTTCGAATTTCGTTGACATTGATAATTTAGTATTTTTTAAATTATATTCTCTCAAATTTACTGTTTAACCTAAAAATTGTAACACTTGACAATGATTTAAAAGTTTAGTTTTTCACAAATTGGATTCGATTTCCAGCTCCGGTTATGCTAATTTCTGTGTTCCATTGTTTGCCGAAATTACTCCAGATAAGGTTAATTCTACTACATGTTAGAAAGAAAAAAAACGTTTTCTTATGGGAAAATTTCTGCCACTAATTTCGCTTCAATCGCTAATTTACCAGATAAATAGGAAACCGTAGTAAAATGAAATTAAAATAAACATGGAAATGATGGAAGGCATTTAATTCAATTTTTAAACTAAAAGAAACCGATTTCGCGTATGGTTACTTAAAATTCAGGAAAGCTCTGTGATTGGTCAGTTTGGTGCACTACCGATACCAGCGCTCAAGCGGCATAAATTGTCCCTGTGATAAACTTACAACATTGATCTTTCTAACCTGTAGTAAAATGTATCATGCTCCAGGCCAATATTGGGATGTTTCGTTAAGGAACCCGCCTGAGTGGATGTATTTTGTGTGTTTGAGTTCTATAAGTGCGGTAAGGTAGGTACGGCACATGTATCACGCCACAGCTTGGCAATGATCGTCTCCTTTCCCAGGTTCTGTCATTATATCAAGTTTTTGTAAGCGTCTCTAATGATTTCGCTGTTGAAGTGTACAGGTGCCTGAAATATTTAGGTAAATTATTCTTTAAAAAATATAATGAAGAGCAAAAACCAATATTCTCTGTGTACCCTTAACTAAACATTCAATTTATATTATGTAACGACGTTTTCTTGAGAAATAAAAAATTCTGATATGTACAGTAACTGTGAGTAGTGGGTTTTTTTATTGCAATACAGACAACATCTGATAAATGCCTGACTGAATTGTACTTAGTCGATTCCGTTGAACATTATCATATCTAACTGAGAGTGTTTTGAAATAATTGTTCTTTCGTGAAAATGCCTTTCAATATTACCTAGAACACAATTTTACTGCGATTGGTAAGCCGCTCAACTTTTTACAATTGACGAATTTGAGTATTCTTACCTAGAATATTATGTGTAATATGATTATTCTGTTTTCAGTTCAGATTTTGGAAATTTCATCAATCTCTAAAACTCTCGCGCAGAGATTTTCGGATAGTAAACTTATTTTCAAAAGAAAACGCAAGAATATTTTTAATTCGTTTATTATAGAGACCTAGATATTATGATATTAAAAATTATCAAAATTTCAGTTTTTTGTAGATTGTGTGGTTTCAAGCCCTAAATCAAAAAACGGTTTTTTTTTTTTTTTTTTTTTTTTTTTTTTTTTTTTTTTTTTTTTTTTTTTTTTTTTTTTTTTTTTTTTTTTTTTTTTTTTTTTTTTTTTTTTTTTTTTTTTTTTTTTTTTTTTTTTTTTTTTTTTTTTTTTTTTTTTTTTTTTTTTTTTTTTTTTTTTTACTCGAAAGCAAAACATGAACGTCCGCTGATAAAATATCTACTCGGCAAAAAGTCTCACCGAATTTTGATCAGTAGTTCAGATTTTATTGGCGAGATTGAATATTCTAGTCGTCCGCTCGACATTGTAGCTTTCCATGCCCGTTAAAGGCTCTGCCACAATTATGCAGACGTGTTCGTCCGTGCAGGCCGTCCCGATACGTCCGTGCAGGTCGTGAGGGCCTCTTTGAAATAATTTGACACAATTAGGTTGATGAGTGTAGTATATGTAACTTGTTATAGAGGGCAGTAAAGTAGGCCGCCATTTATTTATCTATTCTAATAACGCTACGTTTTCGCGGGTTTTCTTTAAATTAAACGGAAACAAAGATTCTTATTGGTCAACTGACTTCATGACGTCAGATGCTGGTGATGGTGTTGACCAGTCCATCAGCCAAAGTTCGGTGTTGGCGAGCTTTCGTAGCGGACAGGTCTGCATCAACCATCAGCACAATAAACCTTTTTGTGTCAAAAGTCACGTGAACAATTCATCCAATCAGAAGCCAGATCGAGATCTGCACCATCAACACGGCCTGCACGGACAGACAGGTCTGCATAATTGTGGCAGACCCTTAAGTCTCCCAAACATGAACACTCTCAAAGGTAAACCGAAGTAGCCGGACTCCAACAAAGGTCAACACTCTCTCTACCTGGCTCTGGTTTCCCGAGAGCAATAATTTTAAAAAATGGAAATACAACCGACCTGAAATATAGCATTTTTATGTGTTAATAATACCTAGAAATAAAATTTGACCTCAAATTCTGAATATGAATCTCCTTATTTGTGTTTCAACAACCACCAGTACTGCATAGAATATAAATTTTTCTTTGCTAAACTAAGAGTATTACACTGACTATTATTTTTTTAACTACAGGAAAAAAAATGGGGGAAAATGAAATTAAGGATATTTTATATTTCTATGCTTTGGCTTGGACTTTTTAGCAAGGTCTTACCGAAATTCCTATACAATTCGAATCTTGACTCATACATAAACTTAACCGTTCTTAAACATCTCAGGTTAAAGCTTTGTTAAAATTTTAGTCATTGTCACATAAATAAGAAATTTAATTCTTGTATCTGAATCTTTGTATAAAGGGTGGTGGCCACTTAAAACGTTAAAAAAAAAAAAAAAAACATGCATCCCACTTTTCAAGAATATGGCCGACAAAATGGATCGCACAGATATTAACAGAGAGGTAACCTCGGATCAGCCATGGGTGCTGTAACTCGGCTCGCCACGCCGACCGCTACAAAACATTATTAGACCCAATAATTAAAAACAGAGAACTGACAATTAATATTTCGCCACATTCAGTAGTAAATAAGGAATCGAAATAACTTACCAGAAGCTGGCCACGACATAAAAGTACGCTCCATGATGATTAAAATAAAGCACAACAAGTATGTGTACTTAAGCCATTCTGGTCGGTGGAGAAGAAGGAAAGGGCCGTCTTCCAATATTCAGGACTCTTATATTCACAGACAAAGTAAGGGTTATAGGATCAAATCACGGCACAACTATACCTTTTTTTAAGTCTAAAAATTTTCGAAATTTATTAAGTTTTAATAAATATATATATTTTTTTTTTTTAGTTCCTAAAATATTGCATGTGCATTCGATATGTCCAACGAAATATTATATGACCAGCTAAATCTTTGGTACTGCTAACAAAATACAGCCATTTGCCTCAAACTAATCGAGGGAACAAAATAATTTGGTACTATTAAACAAATATTTATCTGCCCCTATACACACAAATGATTTGGTTGATTAAAACAAATTTTGTTAGCACCAACAAAATTTTTTTCTCAGTGCGACCTTGTCTGGAGTGTATTTTCTTTTGATACGTTGGCACAATGGGCGCATGTGGAATAGTTTCGTGAGAAAACTTGTTTACGAACACATCGAAAGTTATTTTAAACGCGGGATAGGCAGGGTCCTTAAGGTGACCGACAGGGCAGATCTATTTTGCGTGTTCTATTCCAAGAAGTACGGAGGGGTAATGGTTTATAGATTATAGTTGAGAATCTGAAAATGGTATACTTACAAGCGTCTAACGTTCTTTGAATTCTATTCCTGAGCAGACACCAGTAACGAACGAAGAGTAGTTTTCGAATAAATGTGTATTGGTCAAAGATCTACACACCGCTTGGCGGCTTTGACAGGTGGCCACCTTAAGTTTTAATCCTGTCAACAAGAAGTTTCAGTGTAGCCAAGAACCAAGACTGTCGGCACTTGAGTCTAGTGAAGAAAATTCGGGAAGTCCCGTTACCACATTTGCCAAGCTGCACCTTACATATAAACCGTAGTTAGATGGTCCAGCAACAAGTAATCCTGTCTTAATCCATCCGCTATGGCCGGCAGGTCTGTCAGCGCCACCATGCAGTACTTCAACGAAACAGGAGCAACAGTCCCTAGTCAATACTTTCCAGCTTAAATCTGTACTCTTTCTTGTCACACACCGTTAGTTGCCCATCCTACTAAATCTCGCACTCGCTGACTTTCGAGGGTGTTCAAGTGCGATAAAGTCATAATTCTGTATTTATATTAAAAAGTGTCGGTTTTGTAGACGATACTTGTGACTACAGCTTCCTCTCACGAAACAATTTTAACTCGAATAGTTTTCTCATAACGGTGCGTCATAGTCGAAATTGGCATGTTCTGCTGCCATGCAAATAGCGAAAACCAATTGACTTACGTAAATGAAATAATTCACAGTTAAAATAACATGCCACGGGCTACGTAATAAACCATGTTTAATCATTCTAGTGAACTTTATTTTTGTACTTAAAAAAGTTGCTGAATTTTCAACTTTTTCCTGTGCATTTGCGATTTTTTAAAAATTCGAAATATTACTTAATGGTCTTTTATTTAAATACCTTATTGAATGGTTCATAGGAAATAATATCACAGTGATTGATTTTATTCAAGTAGGTCAGTTGGTATTCACTATTTGCATGGCAACAGAACAAACAAAGTTTGACTTTGGCGCACTGGTATGAGAATACTGTGAAAGCTAAAATTGTTTCGTAAGAGGAAACTGTACTCACTAGTATCGTCTACAAAACTAACACTATTTTATGAAATTAAAAAATTATGATTTTATCGCACTTGAACAGCCTTAAGGGCGTTGGACCCATAAAATTAATTTTTTTTATATTTGTGCCAAACACTGTTCAACTTTTTCACATCAGATAACACGTCATTTTCCAAAATAAAAAAATTAGGCCCCATATTTTTTGCATAACCACTCATGAAAGTCACAAAATGGCCATTGCGGTGCAGCTAAAATAAAAAAAATTAATTAATAAATTCAAAATTACAGTAACTGATAGTCAGTGTATCAATGCATTTTATGACATGGTTGACAAATGTTAGTTTTGAAAATTTCAGTAGTAGCCAAAAGTCAAATTTATGCGAAAATTTTCTAATTTTCATCAATTTTTTAAAAATACAAAAATGTACCCCTTTGTGTTCACAGAAGTGTCTTGAAGTAGCTCACATAATTAAGAATTAGTATCAATTATCTTGTTTCTGCAAGTTAATTATTTTTTATTATTTTGGTTACACCGCAACTGCCATTTTACGACTTTGATAGGTGATTATGCTAGAACAATGGGACCTAATTTTTTTTTATTCGGGGAAATTACATGTTATCTTATGTGTGAAAGTTGAAGAATGTTTGGCGCAAATATAAAATTTTGAATTGTTATGGGTCCAACGTTCTTAAGGGACATCCCCAGATATGGTGCGTTTGTGTGTTTGAGGCAGACAATCAATTAAGTGGTAAGGGTGCCGCTGACCAGTGCAGCCTATGTAATGCACTATCACCTCTCTACGCAAGCCACTCGGTTGGTATACAGTGCTTTACTATTATCTTTTTTCTTTGGGGCTTTTAAGGGGTGACCAAATTATTTTATTTGTCGACAGCATAGTTCTATATCTAAAATCCGGTACAGACTATCCATCATTTAGTATAGAATTCCGTACCAAATGCAGTACAAGTAGCACTGCGACAGTGTGTATCGCAACTATACGTTGGTTCTGGACAGAATTCCATACTTAATTACACAGATAGAGATCGTCGTATATCCCATCGTAGTGTATGTTCGCGCGCATGCGCAGTGCACAGTTTCAGTCACCGCGCATGCCAAGTACGTAAGTAAGCTTGCCAATATGATTTGAATAGAAATAAAATTCTTCCTACTGATCAAATGACCATCGGAGTTTTCAAAACCTAATTAATACTGGCATGTTTCTTTTATGTGGCAGTTACACGTATGTCTTATATTGTGAAATAATTTTCGGGAATGTTACGTTGGGAAATATACCAGCCAACGTCATAAATATATTTTTCCTCTTTATGTACCGAAACATGTTAGTAAGCAAAGATAGTGTGAACACAAACAGAAGTTATGCTACATAATTCTGGTGTAAAATCGCAATCAAAATTTGTAAACAGAGTTAGGTAAGTAATTCAGTAGAGAATTAAGGACAGTGTGTACCGGGCTTAACGCTCGTTTCTTTAGTTGTGTTTTTCGAATCTGACTGTTATTTTCCAAATACGGCAGTTTGAAAAACTCCCTTTTGTCCATTTTGAGGGGCCCGATATTGATGTTTCTAATACACGTGCCGAATTTGTAACACTATAGCGACATAGCTTAAAGTGTGTGGTCTTTTCGTAGATATACAAATACAATGCGTGTTAAATAGTTTCGTCAATAAAACAACAGCGGTAACTCGCTGCAACGCATGTGAAGAGCAGGTAGGGAGGCCTCTTAATTCCGTACATCAATTGAATGGTTTTATGCAGAAAAAGACCATCCCACATTGCATAAAGTAGATCATAAAACATTGTTACTAATAGTTGTTATATTGTTAATTCATATATTCCCATTGTCAAATACTCTACCTCTGCTTGACTTTGGTTGCTTAACTACTGAAGATTTAATGCAAAATAATTTAGGAACTTGGGTTTCGTCTGTTCTTTACTTTTGTGACTTGGATGCCTTCTGCATAACACCATTCAATTATTTAAAGCTTTTGTCATAGAGGTGTTAGAGATTGACCATCGCTAATGACGATACAAATTACTCCAGATCTTTAAATAAATTACGGTTTGCTATTAAGTAGAAAATGTATTAGAACTTTTAATATGTTTGCAACTAAAGCAGAAATAAATTGATGGTGCTGTCACAGGCGTCACGCCAATCCAACGAAATACAACATTGGCAAGAATAAAACACAGCTGAGATGCACAATTTTTAAGAACGCAAGTGAATTACATCAGTATTGCAAACTTTACCACAGGTGTTACTTTATCACTACGATTCAAGATAAATATGTCGATAATTATGATATCAATGGTCTGAGCATAGGCCTACTCAACACCTCTATAGTTAAGTGTTTCACTCTAAAAATATTTTGGTAAAATGTACAAGCAATTGATTTGTACTTGGTCAAAGTTTTGTAAAAGTACAAGGATTTTCTTGTAAAATTCTTCTTTTTTATTTGCAAGTATTTTCTATGTAAATATATTTAGGAAGACTTTGCAGTTAACCAAAATCATAGGTTTGTGGAAAATAATAGATTTATAAGCAATTTACGGTTGTAAAGTTATAAATATATATACTTTGTACCAAAAAATAATTCTGTAGTTTACAAAGAATTTCCTTGTCAACTAGGTTTCTATGATCTTGTATTTTTAGCCCGTTATGAAGGCGCGGTATATATTTAAAAAATTAATGCATTATTTTACTGGTAAATTTATATTTGTGTCGTTCCTTTAAAGTTGTTTCTATATTTTATTGGCCGTAAAATTTGTTTTTGGTGCCAGGATTAATCGTATTCAGCAATTACATTTTCTAGTTCCTATTAACTAAATTAGCCTCTTCTTTATTTAGTAAATTGTATTTTTGATGCTATTTTAATCTCCACAGCCTTATGTAGACTAGTTATTCATTTCGTCAAGTGTTCATTCACATGACAAAACCCAACCAAGTTGTGTATTCCAACATACACAAAATTAACACTATAACTAACAAGTATCAAGTTTAAACATTCCCTTTCTTTCAATGACCTTTCTAAGAACACTTTCAAGGAGCGTATAACTAATGGGTTTTGTATTACTGTAAGAATTTATTAAAAATTCATTTTGAGTCTGATTTCTTACTGTACTCATGATTTTTTTAGTGTCAATTTTGAATTATCAGGAATGAGTAATGGAAATAAGGTTTTAAGTATGGGACTGCTCAATTAATATAAAGCTAAGTTTGTTAAATTTTCTCATCAACAGTAACTTTATTTACTATTTTACAACTTTATATGACAACAAAAAAGAGCTATGGTAATTCACGACTCTCCCGGCACAGCACCTGAAACAAAACAAAAAAAAAAAATACAAAAAAAGTGACTAACCAAACATCTAACGGGCAGCTACATTACACGACATGCATCACATAATACTTAGTAATCTTCGTCCAGACCAAACAGATTTCACAAAACAAACTGTTAAAATGTAGAGGACGCTCTGATGGTATAAGGGCACTTCCTGCTCAGGATGCAGTCTAATTACAAAGTTATTCTGGAAATACCACAAATGCAATTGGTTGTGTGGTTTCATTGCGTGTGTATCATATACTGCAAACATAAATCAGTAAATATTCATTGAAAACCGGTGGCTTCTACTGATTTCAAATTAAAATTATTCAAAAAATTAAACCAGCAAATAAAACACTCATCATTTGTGAATATTAAGGGATTCTGATTCAGACTGCAGACATTCCGATAGTAAGAGTGTGAGAAGTCACTAAGATAATTTACCGAAATACTCCATTGTGAATAAGTGGAAAACCACTAACGGGTGTTAAATTATTTATATGTAAAGTGTATAGTATATCTGCTATGCCATACTGACTACGGCGAACTGCAATTGAATTAAATTGACTTTGAGCGTGACAGTACAATGATTTTCCGATGTAATACAGAATTCGCCTTTCGATTACGGCGTGACGTGTGTCTGGTCCATCGGTAGTGGGTGTAGATAGGAAAGTAGAGCTTCATATCTCGTCGATGGCGATATCATTAAGTACGGAACAAGTAGATTGATCAGGCAGAAACGGGCGTGGCGTTCACCTTGGGAGGAAGGGTAGACGATTAAAAAACAATGGAAAACCTAATTTAAGATTACCAGACCAGAAACCTAACCCATGTTCACACGAAAGTGAGCCCAGTGTTTTTCCATTACGCTATATCGCCTGTTCATTGGTATTAAAGAAGATGGCATACGAAGGGGTTTTAACTTTCGCCTCGCTACACTATAGTAGGCCTAGAAAGAAGAATCGGTATGGCTGTTCCGACTAATATAGCAGCAGCCTGTGCCATTATGGCTTATTATGTGTCTACACGAACAATAAGCAATAGATTACTAGAGGCACAATGGTAGGAGTATAAAGGAGATGACGTGTGATATTTGACATATTCCGGCAATGAGTTCGTATTATCAACAGAACACTGTAAAAATGTGAGTAATATTACTCATCATATGTATGGTAATATTCCCCAACCTTGAGAGGAAAATCTGATTACCGAATATGTGTGGAAATTTTCGCAAGGTAGTGTATTGCAACACAAACCACTCGGAAGTTTCGCTCGCGCGTTATGTCAAATTGTCCTAGAGGGCCTGCTCAAATACGTAATGAAAAATTACATTACCAGTTGAGTAACTTTCCTTGACATGTGTTGAGTAATTTTCCCTCACTTGTAGAGGTAATTAGCTTCCATTACATGTAGAGTAAATTTACCAAAAAAAATTTTACAGTGAGTTTTTTAGAACATACGCAGTTACAGGTGAATGTTGCCGTATTGCAGAAAAAATAACATAATTGTTGTCCAAAACAAACAACTTTCAGTATGAATGTGATACTGTTGGTATAACAGATCAGAATGAAAATGGTTACGAATTTCGAGTTCAGGTGTAATATAAGATCAGATTAAGAAAACAAATCTTCGGGTATTAAATTTCATAGGTGAAAATGGCCCTGTTTCATATTTGTATATCTGAATTATGTGCCAAAACCGTTTTTAAGCAGATAATTCCTACGAACTAACCTGAAAATACAGCCATAAAAATAATTTATTTATACATGTGTATATCACTGACGTAATACAGCTGATTGGTAATGGCAATAACGAATACATACGCACACAAAATATTAGATTAATCGCCGAAACTAGCATAAATGTATTAAGCACAGCCAGCATAACAACAGTTTCGAAGCACAAACAGCGTCATCGTTGGTCACTGAACTGTGCTTCAAAACGCAATCGTGTTGTTACTTTCAAATTTTATTGCAAAATTGTAATCTCCAATAAACGTATACACAGATAAACACGGCCTATCTGTAATTTGATAAATAATTTCAAATTTACTGCTGTTCAAAGTTCGTGTAAAATACATTTGTTCTTATGGCGAAAACAATGTATATAAGAAACAATTACCCCCGTGTAAAGTGTAGAGGTATAGGTAATGTTTTCGTGTTTCTTGAAAACTTTTTACATCTGCTCACAGTCACGAACTTTTCTTGTGTTGTCGGTAGAAACTGCGTTAGGGAGGCGAACCGAGAGCAGTGGTGTTTAGTGATATGAATGGTTTCTAAGATGTATGTATTACGCGGTGCAAACCTGCAGGTGTACGAAACAATCCGCTTTGCATTCGTGCTTGCTGTACTGGACCCACGGCCGTAGAAGAACAGGTCTGGACACTCGCCTGGATATTTGATCCCCTTTTTTTGGCTGTAGTTCACCAAGTTACTGAGAATATTATGTTTTATTGGCGCTGGTGTTAGGGCGGTCGGACTAAACTCCGCCCACTTCCTTTCCGCTAAGATAAACAATTTATCAAAACGTATTTTTTATCAATTTATGAAATACTTTCTTCGCTCACAAATTTAAGAAAAGACTCCAGCAATCTTTATTGACTTTGTAAATTTAGCAATGGAAAAAAGTGGACGGAGTTTGAGTCCGACCGCCCGGAAAACAGCGCCAAAAAGTACATTCTCGGTAACTTGACGAACTACAGCCAAACAACAAGGGGATCAAGCAAAATACATTGTTAGATAGGCGAGTGTCCAGACCTGTTCTTCTACGACCGTGACTGGACCTCCACCCAATACTGTGGTGAGGAAGACGATAAGATTCACGTCCATTCCCGGAGGAGCAATACTCATGTGTAGAACATCCAAGAAGTTGCCAGTCCTGTCCTCAGATCATATTTCGACATACTACATGAACAAATATTCCACTCCAATAACCCGCTAACCAATGGACACATACTAGCATTCGGAAGGCTCGGGGTTTGATTCCCGGCTCCAGTCTTGTTACTTGCGATTTTTTATGGTTTCCCGAAATCTCACCAGAAGAATGCTAAGGTGGTTTCTTTACAAAGATCATGAATAGTTCCTCTCTTAGTGCTTGTTCTTGAATAAAGTTGTGCAGAACCAATCTAATGATCTCGCTGTCGGCGAGATGTAAAGATCAGCCATTCATTTACTCAGCCTCTTCGTCAAGCATGTTAAAGACATGATGAGACGACACTTGAATATCAGCCCAGCTACATACACGATCATCTCCTATCTTCGCCGAGAATAAGTACATCAGTATAATAGGATATCCCAGATAATCAGCCAGAATTTGCATGAAATATTGCATTGCAAATATCGCTACATTTGTCGTCGTTCGGCAATTTGAGGGCATGGCCCGAGTTTCTTGGCTTTCCAGAGAATTATTTTTTAAAACCCATACGCATTGCCGATATCGTAAAATCGCTTTGTAAATCTGTTGAATATTGGTTTTACTGTGTAATGTAATTTTTCGAGGCAAATTGTGTGAAGATTTTAGCTAAGTTATCAATTAAAAGGAAATTTTGTTTTTAATTAATTAGTTACTATTATGTTGTCTTCTGTCTCAACAAAATCAGAGTATGTAGTTTAAACCAGTCATAGCCAATTTACGGAGCGATTTTACGATATCGGCTCCCATTTATATTTAAAAAAATAATAATTATCGTCAAACATGAAGAAACTCAGACCTGTACCCTTAAGTGTACTTTAGGTCTTGTCGACAACGAGGTCATTAGAGGCTATGATCACGCATCTTCTTATGATTGCACTACTTGTCAAAGGATCTGATCTTATTGCATCTTACGATATGGATGTTTCCACGAATTCATGTATTTAACTGTCCCATATGTGTACAAACTTTGGGATAAATACGATATTTTCTGCTATACCCTTTTTTATTTATTTTCAGAGAGGTACTTCGAAATTCACACGTAAACATTCCACGAACAGTTCAGTTTACAAAAAAGCGTTGGAGTTATCTAACTCATCCATTAACCATTGCGAATAAAATGAATGTGTTTCTTTTGTTCACACATATACACCATAATCTAAAATTTGCGACAGCAAAAAGACAAACAAAAACACGATTATGAAGAGATATATGGATTTTTTAGTGTATCTTGATACAAAACGAATATCACCAACCCGCTGTTGAATGTCACTCAGTGATATAATACAGTAAATTTTACGTCACTATACATAATATTTAAGATGTTACTGAATGGAATACCAGCCGACTGCGCTAACGATAATTCTGCTCTGGAAATATTTGATTCATCTTAAAACCAATAATAAAGATAATAAAATTGGTATCTTGGATCTGACATGAAGAAAATGCATTAACTAATTCATATAATTTGAAAATTATTTGGATTTTATCAGTTATTGACTACAAACGATGTATTATAGATAAAATTAATTAAATTTGGAACCATCGGTAAGTTAATATTTTTTTTAATCCAATAAATATAGAGTGTAATGAAATGAAAGCCAAGATCTAGAGTGTTACTGTCAGGTAGAATTTATTTCGAGAACAATAGGAGAAAGACACGATTGAAACTAATGCACTTACTGAGCAGATACCACTGGAGGTGGTTTATCGATAATTACATGTACCCGTCACTGTAAGAGGA
Source organism: Medauroidea extradentata (assembly GCA_003012365.1). Taxonomy (NCBI): domain Eukaryota; kingdom Metazoa; phylum Arthropoda; class Insecta; order Phasmatodea; family Phasmatidae; genus Medauroidea; species Medauroidea extradentata. Next base: position 94,782 of record PNEQ01104761.1, read on the forward strand.
AGTATATAATTTTATGTAGCGTGGGGATTACTATCACTTAAGAAAGAAGTAAACTGAGCAATAGGTGTATTTACCAATTCAAAGGGTGTAGAGCATTGTGTTGTACTTACCTCTGAATAAGGTACTCGAGCACATGGTATACTAACCGCTGCTGGAAGTGGTAAATCGATAACACTGTATACCAATTGGCAACCACCGCAGTAAGTAGTTTATCGACAAAGGGAGTGCACCTACTGTTATAGTTGGCCGCACAACGAGCGCGGGATATACTTACTGTAGGAGGACGTGTATAAATCATAGTGTGTACGTACCACTACAAGCGGTTGTATGTCGAACGAGGTAGTCACTATCGCTGTCTATGAAACTTGCCACTGGCATGACCTCGAAGAGGTAGGTGGTGCACGGACTCAGGTCAGTCACCAAGGTAGATGTAGCATCGTTTGACAGCTTCACCGTCGTCACTTGTTTGTCCTCTATCCTGGTTGTCGTCACCTGGATATACTCAGCACACAGGTGGTTTGTGGGCTTGTTGATCCATGACAGGTTGACAGTCCGTGTGGTAGAGTCCTCGTGAACTGTAAGGTTGGCCACCTTGTCTGGACCTAGACATGTAACGACATGAACATGTTAAAAGTTTCCGATTGGCTAAACACTGTGGAATACAACATTGGTAGTAACTTCGAACTATCTAATATGTAATAGTTAGTGTGACGCCAATTTAAGGTGCCTTAATTCAGAGTCTCTCAAATAATATGTACGATTATGATCCCTACCCTATGGTTCAATTTTCATACGTATTTTTAGTATGTGATAGCTGTTTCTTTCTGTCTAAATGCATTCGTTTATGATATGATGCGCATTATCAGAATTATTTTTTCGTGAATTCATGTGAATAAGAACTCTACAAAAGATTTGTAAGAAGATACGATAATCGAATTTCTTTCGACATGATTGTTAAAATAAAATTCCCGCCACTAGTGTCACTAGGATCGGTAAGAGGTCAAATTTATGCTGCAGCTTATGGAGATAATTTCGAGGGAAAAGCCAAACCTTTCCGAATAACAAAGTTCTTTCTGTGTATGTTACCATCCAGAGCATGACCAATAATGGCCATTACTCCAACCAAGCAGGACAAAGCTTCATGAGACTCCTGTACTTGCATTGACCAATTAGACAACCAACTACAGACTTGGTGACCCTGGGGCTAATCTATAAGAGCTTCCTCTAGGCTTCCTGTCTTGTTGGAGACACATTGAAGATGCCTACTGTAAGGTAGAGCGAAGATCCATACGAAGCAGATTGCCAGGAAGGCTGACCCTGCTTCTTCACAACAGTGCAACATAGACGATAACAATACGGCTTCGCAGGACATGATTGATTTCCCTAACAGTAGATCCCAGGAAATTATAGTTATTCACCATTGCGATTTTCCAATAATTTCCAAGTTTCTTCTTGCAAGGCTTCGGACTTGTACACATTCTACTTAGGCCTCCATCGAATTTTTGTGAGAATTTTCTCCTCTTCAAGATTTAGTCGTCTACTCTCAAAGCAATACACGAATGTGTGCTCTTTTGGGTTTTTCAGAAAACCCGAAAACTTTGGTTCGACATTGATTCATTGTAAGTCCACTAAAGTATCGCGAATCTCTCTTATTGGTTTTAGGCCAAGCCTTGCATTAACGCATAGGATCCAGTGTAAGCATTATAGTCAAGATTGTCCTACGAAACCTGCTACAAAGCTTTCCACCAGAACAAATCGTCGCACATCTACGCTAAAGCTATAAGCAATCAGACGTCGGCGTCCTAAACGAGCCGATGATAGAACACAATACTTTCTACTCCCCACCCGACTTGATTACTCACCCAGACAATACTTAAGAGGAAAGACTTCGGGATTTTCAAGCTATATCCTCTACCTTGTCCATACAGAACCATACCATCATCAAATTCATAACCAATGTTCCATTCCAATCGCCATTGTTTCGGCCATGTTACCACAAAAGGCTGGCAAGATCCTGCTTGTCGCTAATGCTCAACCCTCTTAAGGACAACTAGGCAAGAAAGTACCCCAACTGTGGCACCACTATGAGTGCGGGTGTCGGCAATGCCCAATACGAAGATACCGTGATGAAAGGCCCAGTTTCATGATATCATTGGCTGTCCGCCTTAGCTCTCGTCGCAACATAGGATGCCAGAAACATTTCCATCTACTTACATTCCATTGTACTTCGAAATTTTACTCTCCAATATCTACTATCCCTTCTAATTCTTCTTCACACCCGAGTCTCTTGACTCCGATACCAGGTTTCACTAATACCTTCAGGATCTTAATACATTCTTGACTACCTTTCAGCCTTGCCTAATCATTTGTAAAGCCAACCAGCTCCTTGCCCGTTTACCTGACTCTCGTTAAAAATATTTTACTATCCTAATTGCTATATTCCGTTTCCTTATTAGCTAACCAAGTTCAATTTTTTTTCCTCTCGGTTTGCATTTGGCCAGTAGCACATTATGAGGTATGACCACTTATAGTAATAAAATAAATTTTATACGAGATACTAAGGAGCCACGGCTTCAGCACGGAACCCAAGGCTATCAGCTAAAATTATTTAACAACATAACGTACCTAAGAAACATTTTCCAATTTTCGTCATGTAACACTCGTAAATTTTTGCTACACAATAGTTTACTTTCGCATATGAAGGTAAAAATTATATTTATATTATCTATGCTCCATCTCTGTCAAACAATGGTCACGTCATGTAGAAGCAAAGCCAATGTACAAATGTAAGCTATTAAAATTGTCATTTGCTGTAAATACTTATAGATCTTACACTTTACATTCGCTTGGTTCTGTTTTTCTTTTCTTCTAACATAATGTCACACGAAAACATACGTACGTTTATCGTAAACATCGCTACGTAACTATATGTATTTATGATTTAGTTCCAACAAAATTTCCTTAAATAATGGCTTGATGGTTATTTATTTTTATCACTAATTTGATTACATCAGTAAATATACTTTATAAAAACCACTTCACATAGCTTTTAATGCAACAAATTAAGAACATTCGGTATTTGGTTTTTATAACTCATTAGGGTGATATGCTTTCCATATTATAAGTAGAGATTATCTTTAAATACATGGTGGTTGTTTTCCATGAGCGACAGTTACAAACATAATCAAGAAACATCTATCCGATGGACAAAACAATGAAGCACTATTGGACAGTCTAGGAAATATTTAAATAAGTTTCATTTATAAATTATAATTCTGTTACATTTTTCCCAAAAGTTACAGCCTATTACGTATTTGCTTTTTCTTTTCTATCAAGTGTGTTTTTTTTTTCAGCTCGGGGGTTACTAGGTGATATTATTTCTTACCCATTATTGTAACATGATGAAGTGCCAAATGTTCGAGATGTTTCCTTTTTATTTTCGCTCTTTCGAAGAAATCACCAATAAAAACAAGGTCATAAGCAAAGAAAAACTCCGTGGATTTTACCTGGTGTGAAAGGAGAAGAGCCGGAAATGGTCCTGTTGTATCCTTCCATTCTGGCAGTTGCTACAAATGTGTAGTTGACGCAGGCCTTGAGTACACTCCTGTCCCACGATAGTGCACCCTCCTCGCATTGCTCCTGTGACTGTGATTCTGCACTCTCGAACCAGCAGGTGACGAACGATCTCAAACAGTACAACGAGTTGTCAGGATAGTCCCAATCGATGTAAATAGTATCTTCAATATAGTTGATGTCCCCTATGGTTATAGGACTCACACCTGCAATGGCAAAAATACATATTGAACAAACATTTAGGTCTGAAACTTGGCTAACCAAAATTATGTCCGTATTCCTATTGGTAATATCTATAATATAAAAATGTATCGCAAAATGTGTTGGTAAGCACATAACTCAACAACGCCTGGACCAATTTGGCCAATTCTTTTTTTTTTTTTTTTTTTTTTTTTATGTTCGTTGAAGTTCAAAGATTGTTTTTACGGCGAGAAAAATTCGAATAATTGCCGGAAAAAAAACCCTAAAAACAGTAGAGTCAATTTGAGCTTTATTGCTATTGTTGTTTAAACAGTGTAGGTATGTTCCTGTGATCGAGGCCTTAAGCATTCACTCAGGTATTGTATAAAGTTTGGGGTGTGGTAGGGGTGGGGTTACGGGTTCGTATCCCGTGCAAGACTTTGCGATGGGAATTACATGACATCATACAAGCGTATTGCGCGCGCTATTTACACTGTTATTGAGTACGCTAGCTGTTAAATGCCGGGCAGCTGTTTTGCGGCGGAAGCCGCAGCCGGGCATCTGTTTTATAGAGAAATAAAGATTAATTAAAAAAAAGTACGCTTAGCGCAGTGGACTGGACAAATCTGTTTGTATTTGATGTTTTAAAGATAAACAGTGAATATAGTATAATATAGAATATAGTATCACCATCAATTAACACGTAACTAAAAGTTAGTTATTCTATTCTATAATACACGTGGGCGAAGCCGCAACGGGACAGCTAGTTAGTAATAATTATCATTAAAGTTTGATGGGAAGGTACCCGACGGTAGAGTATAACGTCTTGACTGCAGATGTAAGACTGGGCCAGCTTAGCTACTGTGACTCAATAACGATAACATTGAATGAATATATGTGGTATAGAAGCGAATAAACTGCCTTTAAACTAAGAGGAAATACTTAGCAGAACTTGAAAAGTGCTCTCTTTACCGAGGCTAGCTTACTCAAATTCATATATTCATAGGTTTGATGACAAGTATTCATGCAAGTAACGAGAGACACAGTGTGAATGAAGCTGCAAGAAATATAAATACGTCAATTTCAATTGAGTACTTAGTGCACAAAAGTATTTCAATGCCTGTGGTCTGTATTATTATTCGATAGTCCAGTTCAAAAGGCAAACAACAAAAAATTCCCAGTTTTGAGTGACTCTCATATAGATAGATTTCCGTTTCGCCGAAAAAACTGTTAATTAACATATTTGGTTGGTGTCAGTTTTAAACAAAAGTACAGAGGCTACTATTTAAGGTGTTTAAAATGTTTATAGTTTTCCTTTGCTGAATATATTACACGTATAATAAGATAAGTACAATTTCTAGCTCTTCACTGGCTATCAGAATAAAGTGCCACGTTACTAAAACAAGTGAATTTTCGAGTTGTTTTACTTTTCATCATAGTAGAAGGCACTTCTGTCCATGTGTTGGTGAGCCAAACTCAAAAATATAATTTTTTGAGTTGTTTCCCTTTTCAACTTGGCCATCGTAATGTAGTGTAATTCTTTGCTGTAGTAAGCGAAAGAGGTCCAATAATTGTTTTAATACAGTTAATAAATGATAAATGTTTGTTTCATAATGATATTTTGAAAAGCATTCAATTAACAGGGTAACCAAATAGCTCTTTTGTCTCGAATTGATCAAATAGTTTCACACATCCATTTCCAAGGTATTTAAAAAAAAAATTGAAACAGGGTAAATATATTTTCGAATTTTATGAGATTTCAACTGCTTCGCTACAGCAATAAACGGCACACAAGAAAAGTATTACTATTTCAAAAACAGGTGTTCGCACTTTATATTGTGAGAGTTTAGAGTACATTATTGTTGCATTTATTCAAACGCAGCACACACTCACATGTGTGTGTAACAATATCAGATACTTATAAACATACACTAGGACGTTCTTCGTATGCATCACTCAGGTACCACGGGGGTTATCTATCTCGACAACAACAAATGCTGAAAGTTCGTCTCCTGGCTTAGTGAAAAAGCTGAGAACTGCTCTCGTAGGGCGTGCAAGAAAATGGCGATATTAACTCTTTCAAGAAGATGAACGTCTAATACTCGGGGGGGGGGGTGTCTACTGCCGCCCCTCTGCTTTCAATTCCACTATTCAGCAAAACTATTCGCGACGAATGTTATCACTGGGTGCCTACCGCCGCTCCTAACACTCGAGACGAATAGCAGAAACGTGGAGACCTTCGTTCTCCCTCGATGTCCGCGGCCACATGCCTCGAACCACCTTCTCTGTCGTGGCTCTTCACTGTCTTGGCGGGAAACCACCCTCCCAGTCCAGTGGTCACGAGGTGGTATTTCCCCGAGTTTGTGTATTATTTTCTTACGCGTACTGTAATCTGGGGTATCGTAGGACATGTGGGTTTACATCGAACATTTCAATCAAATATTGTTCCCGCATACAAAGTTATATTGTTATAAAATTAATACGAGCGGTAGAGGAGATAAAATGGAACATATTTTATCAAGGTAGGTAGTTTCGGAAATGCCTCCTTATACCCGTAAATCTAATTACCATCGCGTAATGGCTGTAGCTACATTTCGACAACCAGATAGTGTAAACTGCACCTGCCTGGCGTGTTGTGTGAAGGCAGGTACGTCTGCACTATACGCTTTGACTTCCAATTTCTGCACGTGTCCAATGCATGATTTACATCTGCGACGGTGACAGTCGCAGTTGCAAAGGCACCTTGGAAGGCTACACGTTTGCAGTGCTCACAGACATGCATTTCGTTTACTGTGCAGCTGGCGGCAACGTCAGAGAAGCGGAGAGGAGTACCGTCAGAGGTTTCTTAACAGACGGTACGCTGTACACACAATGTTCGTCGTACGCGTTGAACGTAATAAAGGTTCGCTGTTAGTCAGGAAGCTTTCAAGTAGAGCAGGAAGTACAGTACGGGCACGAAGCTCTGAAGTAGAGGTGTTGGAACGAGTTCAGGAAGCACTATGTACCAGCACACGGATGACAGCACACATCATTCACGTCAATCGTCATTTATTGCTCAAATTTTAAAGGAACGACTAATTTGGCAATTCCAAGTACGGAATGCAAATGCCGTTCAATAAGCTGACTTTCCTGGACATTTATAGTTCTGCCGATGTCTGTTGGCGGCAGTGCAAACAATATCCACACCTCCCACAGCAGGTAGAGAAGAAGCTGCTTCTGCTTCACCAAGGGAAGCTTGTACAATACCGTAAAACGGGATGATTAGAAACACTGAGGAGAACAGAAACAAAAATTATAAATAAATTCCTAGTTGACACTTTTTGCTTAAAAAATTATAATTATTATAAAATAATCGTTTGTAATCTTTTAACTTGCCTACATGAAAACTGAATTTTTGAAACATAATTAATATCGAAAATTTAGCTTTAAATTGTATTTCTGTTCACCCCAGTGTTTCTAATCACCCTGTTTTACAGTACTCCTAACACTGATGTGTGGCCGAGGAACACAGCCAAACGACGTTCCCCACCAGCCATCAGCAGAGATTTTTAGTAACCGTCTGAACTGGGATAATAAAATATAGTTTAATATGGCCATACATTTGCAACTACGCCTCAACGCTGTTTCTGCGCGGGGTTTTACTGGCCTGTTGGAGAATGTCAGTCTGGATATTCGAGCGGCTACGTGGTTCCAGTGCGAATGGAGCACAAGATCACTACCTCGTCTGTGTATGTAACTACTGTTTTCAGACAGCATTGGATTGGACAGGAAAGTCCTCTAGTCACCGCGCTCCTCCGACTTAACGTCTAAGACTTCTTCATTTGGAGCAAAGTGAAAATACTCGTGAACTTCACTCCTCTATATAGAAGGTATGAACTGGCGACCAGGATGCATGCTGCATTCCAGACCATCAGAAACACACCTGCTATCATCGACGATGTGCGACACATCATGCTGCAACATTGCACTGTATTTGTCGTATGCGGCGGTGGACATTTTGAGCGACAGATGTAATCCTCTACAGAATAAACCTGATTGTAACGTTGATAAACATGCACATTTGTTAAAACCTGACGTCCGATTTCCTGCCTAGTTGCTTACTACCCCTGGTGATTAGTATCGTCATTTTCAGGTATATGAAGGAATTTCCAGACATGGTTACCTTAATAAAATATTTGCAATTTTATCTCATCTACCATCCATATAAATTTGCAGCACTTATTACAGTTCATCTGCAGAGTAGTCTTGAGTGAAGTAATTTATTTGCGACGAGTTCCGTATCATGAATGTCCATATGAAACTACATTCATATTTACTCACTGATGGCACATACTGGTAATAAAATTTGTGTACAAATGCCCCGAGTCAAATAGTTTACAATGAAGCAAGTATTATTTTTGCTGTCAAACAGGTGAAAGATTTTGTTCGACTTGTGGCCGCCCGCTTACCTCCAAGTAATGATTTAATCACAACGGTGCTCTCCCCAGATGTGGTGCTGTTATGCCCCTCAGTTTGGAGTGATACTTCGTACTGGGTGCAGCTGGTGAGGCCGGTGATGTTGTAGCTTGTGGTGTTGAGAGGCAACACCGCGCGCTGGGCTCGTTCTCCGCTCAGATGCTTCCTCCACGAGACGATGTAGTTAGTGCCGCACTGCAGGGCGGATGGCGCTGTCTTCCACGACACCAGGGCAGAGTGCGGGCTAGGACTCACTTCCAGGTCCGGCGAGTTGGACGGTCCTGGAAACAAAGACAACATTATTTTTAACTATGAAGCCCCAGGTCCCGCCCGCAACACCACCCCTTCCCGCGCTTCGACCTTCATTGTTCGTTGCAGCATATCTTATGACGTGCCTAGGGCACTGTCTATACCAATTTTCATAGTCATAGTTTTATTTTTATATTTGTCCCAGATATATGTTTATTATATTAGACATAAATAGTGACTAAATTTTGCTCTTATGAAATAATTTTATCTTTCACAGTTTTAGCGTAATAACTCGTAAATTTCTAAATTTGCATGTTGCGTTTTTGAGTACGACACTAATACAAACTGACATACCAAACTGGGAAAAAATCGCAGTGAATAACAAGTTTTTAGGTTACAAGTTCTCCTGTGTGTTAAACACCAAATTAAATTATTTTGTTTATTTTATGTTAAATTTCAAATTTTTTTGGAAAATACAAAATAATTTTATTTCGTATTTTGTATAGAAGACATTGTAGCATACAGCATCGTTTCCACTGTGAATTTTTTTCAGGATGCTATGTCAGTTTGTTTTAGTATCGTACTTAAAAAACCGTAACATGCAAATGTTGACACTCGTGCGCCATTACGCAAACACCATGAGCGAAATAATAAAATTCATTAGAACAAAATGTAGTCACACTGTATGTCTAAAGTAAGAAAATAAATGTCTAGTACAAATTTAAAAATAAAAATATGACGAAAATTGCAATAGACAGCATTATTAAGGAAACTCCTTACATAGGCAAGAACTTAGCAAGCTACCGATGGAGGTACACATATAGCGACAGCTAGGCGTGTTCTCGTCTGTGAGGGTACTCAGTAGGATGGAAACAAAACGAAACATTGGCCGGAGGAGTATCTGTGTGTCTGTAGGTGTCTGTAAGTGACTGTGTGTCTGTAGGTGTCTGTGTGTCTGTAGGTATCTGTGTGTGTCTGTATGTGTTTCTGTGTGTCTGTAGGTGTCTGTGTGTGTCTGTAGGCGTTTCTGTGTGTGTCTGTATGTGTGTGGTCGGTAGTGTGTGCGTGATGCGTGTGTGTGTAGGAGAGAAAACTCGATGGCAGCACTAATCAGAATCAGAAATTTATGAAAACCTTCTGTGCTTATAGTCTGGTTTCTCACAAGAAAATGAGTTAATTTCGGATTTCACTACAGAAATAGTCACACAAGTTTCAACTTGGTTACCGTAAGCCAATTATTTGTTTGCTAGAAGATTGCGTTTCATAAGTGTACGATGCTGTATTGCACAATTTCGCTGAAATCGTATTGATATTACAGTGTCACGACTTCGACTCTAGTAACATAGTCATATTTCTGTCATTGCTACCAAAAATTTAAGTGTTTAAGATAAACATACATATTTTTTTTTTTAGAAACTAGAATAAAACCTACTGAAATGCTGCTGATAATTTATTAAGTAAGGAAGCTCCTATAGGGCCCCGCCTACAAAGCGCTTCAAATGTTTATATATATATATATATATATATATATATATATATATATATATATATATATATATATATATATATATATATATATATATATATATATATAAGCACATGATGTTAAAAAAAACAGCGACAAACTTCGACAGCTGATTCCTTGTGAAAATAAAGCAGAAAATATGTTAGACATTTTGAACGTAACTGCAATATTAAGAGTGTAATAAGCCTTTGAAAATCAAATTTTAAAACTTTGATTTCCCCTCAAACCGAACACTGAACGACGTAAACTGACCAAACTCAAGATATTACTTCATGACAGTACAGCCGACAAACCAGCAGAAAACGACAGTTCATACATTCAACTTATACGAAAATAAAAGGGGTGGCCATCCTTAAATTGCTGACAACGTTTTTAACGTAATTATAATCCAACATTTAAGAGTGAATTATTGGGTAATGTGAACTTAGTAATAAAAAAGGTCTTCTTGTAATGACTGTCTAGGACTCATAGTTATCGTACAAAACGCACGTCAAGTTTTGGCGTGGTGACACAGAGCCTAGTGTGTAGGCTACACTGCGTACTCGAGTGTCTGGTTTATTCCTCAGCGCCACACAGACAAACCTTGAGGCTGTTCAAGTTTGAAAATGGTATTACTTCGTGTATGTGCAAATTAGAGTTAGTTTCGAATATTTTACAAGTGACTATATAAGTCATTTATGGATTACGACTTGACGTCAACAAATTATCTGCCTATCTAGCTTGTAACGAAAGGAATTTAAATGAGAAATATATTCAAAATAATATGTTTCTCAGTTTAAAAACTTGAAAGATAATTTTTGTTAAAAGAATTAAATATTACATGCAAAAATTCTTGAAATATAACCGTATCAAAACGGCTTCACTCTTAAAGTTTTACGTGCTCAATTATTTTTATTTAAAATTTTATATTACAGTCTACAGCCATGAATACTGGCAATATTTCTGAATAGGATTGCATTCAAGCATGTTCTCAAAAATAATGTGTTTTTAAGATTTTTTTTTTTTCAAATTGGTTCAGTGAGAAGTTATTTACATACACCCCATTGCTGCACTTCTCGTAATTCTATCACTTAACACGACTCGATTTCATCTGTAAAACCAGTCTTTTTGCGTATTCCCTTATCTACATAAATAACTGTTTTGGAAATGCATTATTTAAAGGAAAAAAAACAATAACCTATAAATTCCACGATTGACCTAAGTCCAGTGGAATATCTTGAAAGAGGAAGAAATTATAGAACGGGATAAAAATTTTATTTTTGTACAAAGATAAAATCAAAACAAAAAAAAAAAAACTTTGTGGTCACTACAAAAATTTTGCCATTATGGACCTCACAGATTTTTTTTTGTGTGGTGACTACAAAAAATTTTCGTTGCCCTTAGTAAAGTCTTACACTGACTACAAAAATGTTTGTAAGCACTACAAAAAATATCATGGGGTACATATTGATAACAGGTTTTGTGGCCAAAACAAAATCCGTTTTTTTCCCTGATTTTCTATTTCAGTCGTTTGGTTTTTGGACACGTGGATGGACTACAAAGAACACGAACAAGTTCTGGATGCACACCGGCTGTAAGGTCGACACCTAACTCTCTCACTACTTGTGGATCGTCTCTAAGCGCATTGGGGGCGCGGTGATCAAGGGGTCAGACCTCTCGCCTCCCACCTAGGCGATCTGGGTTCGAATCCCGTCGGATCGGTCGCATGTGGGAATCGTGCCGGACGATACCGCTGGTCGACGAGTTTTCTTGGGGATCTACCGTTTCCCTCGCCTACTAATTCCGGCGCTGCTCCATACTCACCTCATGTCACCCCTCACAAACACTAAGACATGGATGATAAGCGCTGGCCAAAATCTCTTCACTTACTCTAACCGCAAGGAAATCATCGGCGTCTGACTTCCCTGGAGGAGTACTGTTAAACAGTTGATTTTGTATAAAAGAGTTTCAAATAATGCCACAATGAGTCCTGCTCACAGTAGTGTAACTGACCTCCAGTCCATTAATAGTCAGTTCACCAATATTGACTGTGTGAAGTGGCACTGTTACAAGCTAACAAGAAGAAAAAATTTATCGACAATAAGTGGCATTTTATCGTAATATATGTGTGCATATGGTTATCAGTAATGTGTTTGTTGACAATTTTTTACACAATATAGGGGCGCGGTGGCCGAATGGTCAGACCATTCGCCTCCCACCAAGACGATCCGGATTCGATTCCCGGCGGGGTTGGTTCCCGGATTTTCGCATGTGGGAAACGTGCCGAACGATGCTGCTGGTCGGCAGGATTTCTCAGGGATCTCCCGTTTCTGCCTCCTCTTCATTCCGGCGTTGCTCCATACACACATCTTGTCACCCCCTTACCTCACCCCTGAACCGCTAAAGACCGCGATGTTATTAAGCGCAGACCAAAATATCTCTTTCTCTCTTTACACAATCTACGATATACTACAGTATAACAATATTGTTGCACTACTTTTCATACCTTAGTCAACTATGAGACTGACGTTAATAAGACAAAATAACATGTACGAAATAACTACGAAATCAGGTGTGTTAAATACACCAGAAATAAAAAATATATCTTGAAATCCGAAACAAATATTATTTATGTAGCATGGTTGAATTTTCGGACGTATGGATTAGGAATAGGGTTTTAAAATGTAATGGGACAGGTATGCTAAAAATATCTCAACCAGTGTAATATTAGGAATGTGCTTGAATATTTTAATCAATCTTCTGAATCGATAAGTCTACTTTAAATATGAATCGCTACTTAACAAAAGAATAGTTTGGAGAATTGAAAGTCAGATAATATTTGCTACATCTCTACTTATAGTTGAACGAAATAGGCACTAAAGTCGTGGGATTCACTGATAAATAGGTGGTTGCGTTAAATAATTCAAAAACGGTACTTTTTTTCCTGTTTTAGTAAATATATTTTAATTATAACGTCAATATTGAAACCTTATTAAATATTAAATTATGATTTATGCAAAATGGTTGTCTTTCAATTTCGAATGTCATGATGTTAGTTGTTCATGTGGGCAAAGATTTTCTTTAATGCAAAACAGTTTATTTTTAAGTCTACTGGTGTGAATATTACATAGTGCATTCATAATAGTACTTGTATTTTGAGGATAATGGCCCCGAAGTAAATTTAAGTAAACTTCACAGCATTTTTATGTTTCATGCAAAAAAAATATAAACACATCTTGGGTCATTTAAAGATTTCATTAAATATGTTTCACTGTACAGAATGTTTAAGAAATACTTTCACAAATTTGGAGGTTTTTTCCCTTACATCAAAACAAGAAAAAAAAAGTAAATATAAAGATATGTCCGGAAATTCTTTGTTCTTGAGTTATTAATAAATATTTATGTCAATATGTTCCATGGTGATCAGTAATAACAGTAATGTTTTTTGATAACTGAAAGATGTTATGGATACAAATATGCTGATGCCTCATTTTCATCCTATATGGAGGATGTGGAGGTATTTGATAGGATGGATGCGACAGTACATGATACTATGTGTGTACGTGTGTGAGGGAGTAAGAGGATATAATTTAAAATATTTACTGTGAGTTTCTGATATTAGCATCGGTGAATCTGTGGACTACATTTCTTGTTTGGGTGTAAGGAACCCACCCTCCAAGTTTGTAACAGTATTTATGGAACAACTTATATATTGGTTTCAGGGCGTTTTCCTAACCAGGGGTAAACAATGTACCAATAATTCGAACGAACCTGTGAGGAAGGTGGTGGTTAAGTTCTCGGAGGACTTGCCGCCGCTGCCCAGGACGGTGAAGTGTAACGTGTAGTTGGAGCAGGGCTTAAGGACAAATCCTATAAACGTGACTGAATATATGCTGGTCGTGTAACCGCACGTCTCAATTTCATCCTCAGTGAACCAGCAAGCCCTGTACGAGCTGACACAGTCCTTGTTACTCTTTTCGTACGTCACAGTGATCGAGCTGGCAGTCACTTCTGGAGGCTCCGCATATGACGGCATAGGAATTTCTGCAACAAAAATGTAGGACATTTTCATAAGCTTCGTCTTTTCTGTCTACAGAAATATTAGGCCACCGTTTTATACACAGTTATGGAATGGGCTATTCACGGTACAGACTACATATCGAACAAACATCACCGAGTGATGTGGCACAAAGACAACTCTTTGTGTTTGCAATCAGCTGGAATCGGATTCTATTTCTATCGCCAGCCATCCTGATTCAGAGTTTGTGTTGCTTCCCGAAATCACTATAGGCGAGTGAAGGGACGGTTATTTATCAAAGACAGTTGTTGAAACCTCTTCGTGTTCCTGTAATTGCATAATGTTGAGTGTAACCGTCCTCTCGCCTATCACCTAAACGATTCTGGTTCGATTCCTCGGGGGGTCGGTCCCTGGATTTTCGCATGTGGGAATCGTGCTAGACAATTCCGCTGGTCGGCGGGTTTTATTGGAGATCTCCCGTTTCCAACGCCCATTCGTTCCGGCGCTGCTCCATACTCACTTCATGTCACCCCTCGTTGTTAAATGCTGATCAAAATCTCTTCACTGTGTGTAAGCGTTACTAACGACCTCACTGTTAACGAGATTTAAATCTCCCTTATCCGTCCAATAATTCGAATATCGACAAACGATAACAAATGTATTTTATTGTTAGTTAAATAGCAATATTCATATTAACGATAGGCGTTAAGTTAGATATCAACTGAAATTAATAATGTATCAGAATTTAAGAAAAGGTCGCATTACCCTTAATAGCCTGTAGGTGAATTGTTTAAACGACTCTTCCAATTGGAGTGAAAGTTTTTGAGATGAAAAGTCAAAATTTGAAATCTAAGTGGATGGCGAGGGGAAGGTAATTTAGAAAGTCCTGTACTGTCATTATTGACGTCATTGTTATATAGCCCGAGACGAATGGGTTTACAATATATTTTTGTTATGTCGACCCAAAATAAATACAAGCACGACAGCGTCGCCAGAAGTTCTGTTGTTTTCACTGTTACATCGCTGGAATTTGTTTTGATGACGTCACAGGCAGCAATAATTCTGACCAGAAGGTCTTCTTCATTACGTACTCCTGTCCAATAAATTGTAGTTTTGAAATGACTCAGCACTGTGAGATCAGGCGAACGCGATGTGAACTAATATTCCGAAGTTTCTTCACCAAGTTTTTTTCGATAATGACTTTTAACTAAGAAATGTCCAACCCATGATTGTGCTTAATTTGTTCGCCTGTATCATCCCTCAAGTTTTGAATAATCATCATGAAAACGACGAGAATTGGCATGTCTTTCTAACGTTACTAAAACGTATCAGCTGTATTAATGTAGCTATGCAAATGTAAAAGGATTGTCCTAGCATAATATTGTCCATTGTTTGTACATACCGACATCGTCGTGATCCGCAATGATAACTTCCTTGCCACTGGACTGTCCGTTGAGGCCGACCAAAGTGATGGAGACGTGGTTGTTGGTGCAGCTCTGCAAGCCACTGATTGTAGCTTTGGTAGCATTGAGTGGAAGAGTCTGTGAGGACACAGTCTTGCAGTCCGGGGGGAAGAACCGTTCCGTCATCCGGCAGTTCTTTACCAGGAAGTTAGCGGCGCAGGTCATGCTGAGAGCATCAGGAGCAGACCAGGTGGCATGTACCGTGTGGTTGTACACTTCAATTGTGACGTTCGGCATCTGAGGAACTGGACAATAAAACAACAAGGTAGGCCTAAAGTTGGAAAAGTTATCGATTACGTTTAATGTATTGAGATATACACTGAAAGAAATTGGACGTAATATTTCAACACTGTAAGTGACAAAAATTACACAAAAATGCACAAATTAGTAGTAAACATATCAACGAAGGGAAACATCTTGAAACAATTGAAGAAAATCACTAGGTAAATATGCAGAAAAAATAATTTTACGTCAAGATAAATTCCTCAAAGAGTACGGTGAAATTAGTTACTAACTAAAATAAAATTATTTGGAACCATTTAAACCAATTTGAATGTTGTCTTTGTCGTCCAATTTTAAATGAAACCCAATTACAGGCATGAAATTTTACGGTAGGAGATTAAATTTAAACACTATTACACCTTACATAGAAGTTTACTATGCTAACCACCTCTTTCTTTTATTAACGATTAATTTAAAACATATTCGGTTCGTGTACGTTCTTATCATTGTGTCTCGTTTCCTTTTGAACATTCATCTTTCGCTTACGAGGTATGAAGGAATTCCGCGAGTAGCGTAATAATATTTTCCCAACACATATTACAGAAGTATAACATTCATGCAAATAAATTTTACTGCCTGTGCGTTGATTTAAAAATTAATGCAAAGGGAAAGGAAATTTCCAAATTAATTGGGGACTATTGCGTTATGTTTGTCAGGTAATTTTTACAGTGAAAGATCTTCATTTAAAAAGAGTTCTCTGCATTGATGCGACCAAGGCATTCCAGTATCTACTTCTTCGTTGGCTATGATCTTGTGTGTGTCTTAGAGAATAAATGTAGTTCAGTTAACGAGTCCCAGTGAATAACACTGCCGATGGATACCTAAGGATCCGTATTCCATAAGTGATTATGTATTTTTCCAGTTGAATTTGTGATTATAGAAAGCATTAACTTCCCACGAAACCTGCGTAAAATTTACGTTCACCAGTAATAATTCTCATACTAGGCGAGATGACGCAACGGTAACACGTTTAAATTGTATTCGGAGACAACTTGATTCGATTCCCACCTATGACAATCCTGAGTTAGGTTTTTCCGTGCATTCCCGAAATCTTTGGATATGAATGCCAGGACGGTTTGTTCTTCAGAAAAGGTAATTGCCAATTCTTCTTCCAGAGTTTGTAGTTGGGTCAAGTTGTGTAACATCATATGTGATGGGTCTCGCTGTCAAAGAGACATAAAGGCCATTTACCTTAATTTCTTATAAATTCAAGAAAACCATATGGTTTCGTTAGCGTAATGAATTACAAGATTCCAACCTCGATCCCACAGAACAACTTCGTCTGTGTAATATGTACAACATTGAAAATATTTTTCGGATGATTCCTTATTTCCTTATTTTCGTTCATAAGGAATTTTTACATACATTTGTCGTGTTAATTTAATGCATACTTGTGAGGTAATTTTTACTTAAATGTTAGTGTTAGGCCTATTTATTAACTCAAAATAATAACCTTATAACCTAATTTTTTTCAGTGTGGTTTTACAACAAACAGCAGTTTCACTAAAAGACATCACACTTATAATAAACTAGAACTTTCCACAGAACAGTTACAATTATGTAAGTCAGACGACGAGCAAAGTGGAAGTGCTTGTTGATATGCAAAATTAACTATGTTTCTGTTATAAGCTCCGTAACATATTTATTTTCGTATAACGGTAGCGTCATTATCTTCATATCTCTTGAAATACATATCAACATTCCAGCAATCAATCATATCAAAGAAACTAGGGCATATGGTATCATTTTCACCTTGACAAACGCTAGCTGATTTACATAAAACTCCTTGCATAACTGAAAATGACTCCGCTAAGTGAATCTCGTTCTTTTATTTCAGTCAGCTCTCTCCAGTCTAACACAAAGAGTGCTAATATAGTATAATTTGCAATGTTTTTATTCGACTTACCAGTCAAATTCTTTAAATTAAATAAAAACACATCTCAAGGCACCGGTCATTCTTTCACTCTTGAATCACTTTGAATAATGCCTAATAAAAACGAATTTTGAAATGGTTACTTTACAATTAAGTTTTTTCATAAAAGAATGAACTTGCTACGGCTACATCCGTACTGAGAACTGCCAACATATCTTATCAATATTTTCAGATTGTTTCTCCAAGAAACAAACTATTTGTATGATTATTCATAGATGTCCTAGGCACGTAGCTAATATCTACTTCAAATTATTTTATTAGACAAATGTCAGGACTGTATACCAAGCACACGGCTACATTCAGGCTTTCTGAAATGATCAATATGTGAATGTTACACACTGTTAAACATTTCTGTAAATTCACGAAAATGTTTTCAGACAAGGGCTTTAATTATACGGAAGTGGCTTCCCTAAATTTTTGTTTGCAATAGTTTCTTCGTATTGTAATTTTAGGAATGCCTCTCCAAAAAAATTGCCATAAATTCAAGTAAATATTGTTCTATAATCTTAAAGGACATTTTATTAAGGTTCTTAAAAAAATTGTTTTTAATGTGCGCCATTTCTTCAACAGTTATGTGCATGCACATTTGTGCGAAGCGAAGAGAAGGCAAATTAAAAAGAGAAGCGAAGCTCTGATTCCTGGTTGTCCACATAGTACCGCGAAGAGAATAAATGCGGGGCAGCATGCAATACAGCTATAAAGGATAGTACAGAACAATTCAGCTAGGGCTAGTACCGTGCTTGGGCAAATGATAAGTAAAGAGAGGATAATACGTAGAAGATGTGCGTGCCGTCTGAAGCGACTGAGTTACGAGTGCGCTTCGCCTCTCTTCTCTTCGTCACAGAGGGTGGGCTGGAAGTAGGGTTCCAAGGACATCACATCGCTTCTCCTGCAGTCTGTCCACTGCGACGAAAAGAAGCGAGACGACGCACACTCATCACTCGCTTTGTCGCTTCAGACTATTCGCCCGGCACGCACATCTTCTATTCTCATCGCTTCGCCCAACCTACAGCGATGGGCGACCACGCATGTTACTACGTATAACATATCCCAGATGAAAAAAAAAAAAAATCACACCCCTTATCTTAGTTTAGTGCCAATGAGCAAGCACTGATATTGAGTAAAATCTTATTCTTATAATGATACTGATAAAGTTCTGCAACATTTGTACGTTAGCGCATCAATAACAAAGTAAGTCTCTTTATCACTGAATAAAACTCGCTCGTTAACCAGTTTTTTTAATAATGTTTTTCACAATGGTGAGACTTAAATCCACCCCGCAACTGTGACAAACAGTCTTCACTTTATGGCAAAGTAATTTCATGATCTCCAATTCTTAGTTTTGTGACAAATTTAATTTGACAAATTGTTGTGAACAAATTAAACGAAAAAAAAAAAAAATGCCCAGTCCTGAACTCGAAAAGGTAACTTGTTGACCATGTGGTCAATTCTGTACAGCAGTTAGAGTGTTTGATTGCAACCGGAAGGTCGTAGATCCGAATCTCTGTCAATTCCGAAAATTCAATACATTTTTTAGATTACCACGTATCACTTCAAAACCTCGACAAAAGATGGCAATTAAGAAACGTTTGTAAATTCGAAATGTTGCACGCCAGTAAATTAAGAATGGTAATTTGTCTGAGAAAAACGGATTTCCTGTAATCTTACTGAATATTTTGTTATCAGGGAAAACTGAGTGAGCGTCCGTGATATTCCTTGGATCTCTGAATAATATTTTGCAAATATTTTCTGTAATTTCACGGACATTTTTTCTAACAATGCAGAAAGGTCTGCGTGTATTTATATACACCAGCATTAACTGCGCTGCTATCTCGCTTCATTAATCTGAAAATAGGGACTATTCCACGATTAAATAAAAAAATTTTTAAAACCAAATGAAGCCATAACAATCACACATAAAATTTTTAAAAATAAGTTCCTTATTTCTTGCATCGTGCTGCATCTAGGAGTGGACAGAAACTTACTGAGATAGATCTCAGTATGGTATATTTTCTCAGACGAGCCTCTCACGACTTTTTGGGAGCTTAAATCTTCTATTGTCTTCAGGCAGACTGCGCGACATGCAAGTCTGAGAAAATATACTATGTTCTTCTGTTTCTTCATGGTTGTGTCGTCTAGTCTTGTTTCTGTGACGTCACTGTTGGATCATTCTGTTCTGTTTGTAACACTGCCTTCGTCTCGGTTATTGTACAAGTGTTGGGTACTGCTTTTAGTCACTTTATTTTCGCTTAAATATTTGATTTTTAACATTTTTTTTTTATTTCTTCTTGTGATTTGGCATTAATACTTTAGGGAATTTTTATGTAGTTTTTACCGGTGTGTTAACTACAGCCAATAACGGTTTGTTCATAATACTGTTTTTGTCTCAATCTTGTTTTTCTGGGACGTCATCATAGCACTGCAATGGCATGTATCCACAAAATTCTGCTAAATCGTTTACTCCAATTGCAAATATATTTCAAAGACTTGTCTGGTTTGGTCGTGTCCACCTTCAAGTATGAAAATTTGTAGCACGCCCTAAAGATGGGACCTAGCACCTGCACAAGTGCAGATTGTTAAATATTGGTAGCAAGCGAACTAACTTCAAAATTTTATTAATTACTTTAATTTACATAAAATGCTTCATTTTGAAGCCGGGGCAGACAGAGCTCGTATTGAGGTGTACTGTGATGGTATCTGAGCATCAGCAATGTAAATCAAGCACAAAATGTTTGAGTGTAAAATTTTCCTTAATATAACTATGAATTACATACATTGTTATGTGTTGCGTCAGTAGTGGTCGGGGCATGCTTGAAACGGAAAGAACGAATCTCACCTGTGACAACTGACGCGTAGGTTTTCTCAGATGTCTTGCTGTCCGCAGCGAAGTTGCCGTCAACTGTCGCCACAGAGAAGTTGTACTCCGTACAAGGAGACAGTGGCGCACCAGACGATACAGTGAACTCTTCGGTTAAGGTGTAGGAGCAAGTCTCCTTGTTGTCTCCTTTGGCAAAGTAGCATACTTGGTATCCAGGATAGCAGAGATCGCTGAAGCCTCTAGGACGTTCCCAGTCGAGTGTTACATTGATTGCTCCCACGTGAGACAAGTCCACTTTCTCTACCTTCGGAGGATCTGAGAAAAAAAATTATTCGATTTGAAACAGTTTTACTATCTTTTAAGGGTGTTAAAGTGCGATAAAATAATAATTTTATATTTATATATAATTGTGTCAGTTTTATAGACGATACTTGTGAATACAGTGTCCGTTTACGAAACAAATTTTTCTCGCGTAGTTTTCTCATAACGGTGCGTCAAAGTCAAGATTGACATGTTCTGCTACCATGCAACTTGTGAACACCAATTTACCTATGTAAGTGAAATAATTCACGGTGAAATAACATGCCACGGGCTACCTAATAAAACATTAAAATACAACCAGTGAACTATTTTTGTATTTTAAAAAATTAATGAATTTTCAACTTTGGTCCTGTACTTTGCGATTTTTCAAAAAATTCAAAATATTACGTTATGGACTTTTTTAATTATTTTATTGCAAAGCTCATGGGATGTAATGTCACAGGGAATTATTTCCTTCCAGTAGGTCAGATGGTTTTTACTATTTGCACGGCAGCAGAACAAGTAAAATTTTACTTTGACGCACCGTTATGAGAAAACTGTGTGAGCTAAAATTGTTTCGTAAGAGGAAACAGTACTCAGAAGTATTGTCTACAAAACTTAACACTATTTCATATAAATATAAAATTATGATTTTATCGCACTTGAACACACTTAAGGGCGTTCAAGAAGGAAAATTTTATAATTTTATATTATTTAATTTTTTTATGAAACAGCGTTAGTTTTGTAGAAATTGCTTGGGAGTGCATCATGCTCTCACAAAATAAATGATCTCTGCCAGTTTTCCCAAAGAAGCATTTCAAAGTTAAAATTTGCTTGTTTTTAGTTCAAACACCTCCGAAAACCAATCAACATAACGAAACGAAATAATTCTCTTTCAAAGTTAATGTTATGGGCTAGGGTTTTTAAACCTATAAAAACGCAATACCAAATAGTTTTGTATTTTAAAATAATAAAAAAAAACAAATTTCAATTTTTTTAAGTACAAAACATTGCTCAATGGCTTTTTATATACGCAATGTCCTAGCTAGTTACATGTACTATGACTGTGAATGTAGTTTCATTTTGTAGATTCGTTTTCGGGGGATTTATGAACTAAAAACACACAAATTTTGACTTTGAAATGCCGTAATGGCATAACTGGCTTAGCTAAATTTTTTTGTAAGATGATAATGCACTCACTATTAAGTGAAGCCTATAAAACTAACACTGTTTCGTACAAACACAAAATTATGAGGTGAAGGGAGGATGCGCCATCGATAGTCGAGCAGGGATTCGAACCCAGGACTTCCCGTACCGTAGGCCGACACCTAACCAACTACGCTGGAGAGGCTAGCTGATAAGCAAGCATCTTGCTTAAGAAATTGTTTGATTGAAGCAAAAATCTTCTTTCGTTATTTGTGGATAGTTTGTAACGTCTTTATAAAATGTTACCATGGTTTATACAAATCTTTGTTTTTGTACTTAGAGATTATATTTTTAACGTACGCGTTTTACCATATAATTCTTAGTAATTACGTGAGTATGAATTATAAAAACAGTTTATTATTTGAAATAGTTCAAAGTAAGACATGGATAGCAACATGTTTCATATCCAAAATATAAAGTAAACCTAACAGGAACGTCAGAATAAATTAATCGTCAAAACAGTCTGCCAAGCAAAATCTACCCTTGCTGTTATTTCATGAAAAATTAACAGTGTGTTTTATATTTTCTAGAGACCAGGTAAGAGCAAAAAGTTAAATCTTATTCAACGTCTATTGTTACCACAAGAAATTAATGTTTGTCATTGTCATTGTGTGCTCCAAAAGTATATTTATGCAAGTTAGAATCGAATGCCTTCAGCTTAAACGTGGTAAGTATTGCTTATATCAGAAATAGCCTCGATATTCGAAAATTATATTTGCTCCGTCACAAATGACGTGAGAATCAAGGAGACGGAACGTTACCGAAGCATTATTAACTGAATAAGCGCACATATACTTTACTGTCCTCGAAAGGTAGCAGTACTTTCAACATATCCATTCTTTTACTAGCAAACTGAAATACACTAGCGTTTGTGTTTTTATAAGCTACCAGATTTTCCTACGTGTGTTGCAGTGTCCATTTAATATTTTTGGTACCCCATTCTTGGCCTACAACAAATTTTGCACACCATCTCTTAGTTGTTTTATTCAGAAACATTCGCAGGCGCACGCATATCAAATCACCTTTTTTTTGTTTAATTAATATTTTGGGTACCCGGGTGTACACTTCAACCCATCCTCTTCCCCTTCAATTATATAATTTTGGGCAGAAAACTTCGCGGGCGTTTGTTTCACTACAATCTGATTAATTTTATAGGAGCAAATAGAACACGAAAAAACAGACGTATATAAATCATTTTAGGTAATAAATTACTGAAATAATAAACACATTCTGTTCTAGATTGTCTAGTACTATCCAACTAATAATACTAGGTGTTCTAAAATTAAAATAATATATTCTTACTGCAGAAGTGTTGTTATAAATTTGAGTACAGTTAATGTCTATATTTAGTCTACATACATATATGTATATATATATATATATATATATATATAGAGAGAGAGAGAGAGGGAGAGAGAGAGAGGGAGAGAGAGAGAGGGAAAGAGAGAGTTACAAATATATTTAGCATAACCGGTGTGTCGTGTTTGTTCAGTTCTTCGAAAAGTTTCGCAGTTATTATTAAATAAATCAGTTAACTAAAGAGTCTATTACTAATGCCCTTTTCGTGCTTGTGTTACGGTAAATACTCATCCAGCTTCTGATAAATAAGTTACTAAAAATGCATTTATTTCATAGTTTCAGTAATGTTATCCACAAGATAAAACACTTACCGCCACTTCCTGTGTAAATGATCATCTCGGAGTATGTTTCCGTCCCATCTGTCGCCACAGAGTGCACGTGTATCTTGTTTTTCTTGCATGGCTTAAGTCCTGTTATATCGTACTGGATCGTGTTCAGTGGTATTACAACAGTCTTGACAGCACACTCACGCTCCTCGTCATACAGATAGGAGCAGTATGTGATTTTGTAGTGGTCCAGACACTCCGTGGATGCTGGAGGCTGCCAGGACAAGTGAGTCGTTGTGTTGGTTGTTTTCTCAGCCTTCAGGTTGTTCACTGCCTCTGGAACTTATGTAGAATGTTATTCAGTACAAATTGTATATATTTATACCAATTTTACGTATCTGTGCTAAATATCGCGCGTCTTACATACGAGACTCAACGAAAATTTTTCTCCGAATCCTGCACACATACTTCATTTACTTGGGAATTAATAATCAATCGTCCGGTCTTCCAGTAAGCAGGGATTTCTGTTACATCCGTGAACACTTATGTCTTTAAATGTTTCTTGCAATGGGACAGAATAATGTACTCTACTGTTGTGGACATACGCCATTGGAATATTATGCTGTCCCAGAAATTTTATAATGAGACTATGAGAAAACAAAACGGAAAAGAGAAAACAAGCCTGTAGTTTGACTGTAGTCAACACATCCATAAACCAAAACAACAGAATATGAAAGATCCCATCACATTAATGTAAAAATATACCAAACAAGGCAGTCAGTTGGAAGACGTGTGATTCTCACACACCTGGAGGAGGTGGGGTTTAACAAAACTATTTTGTAAGTGTGTTTATTTTCTGAAACTGAAAACTTTTCGAGGGTCATCTTGGAATCACTACTTTTTGTTTTTATATAACTAAATTTGTCACAGTGATTAAGAATACTACTGTTTGAATATAAATTATTTATAAAGTAGGGGCCTACATTTTAAAAACAACTCGATTACGTGAATTAATAACTGGCGATAACTTAACACTACAACAAACTTATCTCTAGTCAAATATTACCTTCACATTGGCTCTGTGCAGAAACAGATGAAACTATAAGATACGCCACACTCGTGAAAACCAGGAACCTGTGAATCAAATAACAATTAAATTGGAACTGTAACGTAACTTATACATACACATTTATTCAGAGTACACCTTCATGAACAGTTGTAAATATCAACAGTTTGTACGAGCAAAAAGGGTTCTGTAATGTTTTATTTATTTTGATGGTAACGTTCCAAGACTGCACCTGGGTCACACACGTAACACTTTCACGCCCTTCCACGCATTTCACCATATGGGAGAATGTATACAAGTTGATAGCCCTGCATGTGGGTAGAGCTGATAAGTCAATTGTTTGCAAAAGTCGATCTTAATGCATGTTCGTCCCCAACGCTTGATTTCGCAGATTGCAGCAGACATGATAAACACTAAACCACTTAAAAAAATTACGGTATGTAAGTCCAGCCTGGGAATTTTTATAA
Source organism: Medauroidea extradentata (assembly GCA_003012365.1). Lineage (NCBI taxonomy): Eukaryota > Metazoa > Arthropoda > Insecta > Phasmatodea > Phasmatidae > Medauroidea > Medauroidea extradentata. The sequence goes on from PNEQ01104761.1 coordinate 119,921, forward strand.
CTACAACTCTTAATTTGCTCGTCAGATTCAACCTTGCACTAAATTTCGCTCTATTACTTAAACATGACGCACATAGAGCACGTACTATATACTGGTTCCTATGTCATTCTAATGGCATTGCCTCTTAATAAAGATAAAATATATACGTCGAGTTTTATCGTATCGTGCATGCAAGTTAATGAAATCGTTCCTGAAGCAGTCTTTCCGGGCTAGGTTTGCATATCAAGTTTATTTTTCATATCAAAATTCATTATATCACATTGTTAGTCTTATTAAAACAACCATTATAATAACTTCTAATTTCTGTGACAAATTTCGACACAAGAAATGCAAAAAAAAAAAGTTTTTACACGGTTAAACTATAATGTATAGAAAAGAAACGACAGTAGAAGCTTAAGTATTGATTAAATACGTGCATGTGATTTTTTAAAAATGTTTTCACTAAAACAACAATAGTTCATGAACATATAACTTTGAAAGCTAATGTTGTTAAGTTACTGAAAACCAGCTGTAAAACAAAATAACTAGACGATTGAAAATATACAAATGTATAAGCCCGTATTAGCAGTTGTTGAGAAGTATACAAGATGTATACATTCCCAGAAAGGAAATATAGTCGGTATGGCCAGAGATAAAAAGAGATAAACAAATAAGTAACCAGGCAAGATGCGTGAAAATGGTGACGAAACATGACGAAAACCACAACGAACAACACCAAAGAACACAACTGGTATATATGTGTACATAAACAACGCAACGAAGGTAACACAACAGGAAAGTAGTACGCTTCTTTTACAACAGTTACGACGTTTCGAGAGCTTGTATTTGCTTTCGTCTTCAGGCATATTACCGTCCCTGGAACCTCAGTAGACTTACTCGAACATCTGTACGTCACAGGTGTATGTATGTCCAGATGTCACACTCAACCTACTGGAATTCCAATGTTTGTTATGTACCTGAAGACGGAAACACATTCACCTGTTACCGAAACTTATTAACTGTTGTCGTAAAAAGTAGCTTGCTACTTTAATTTTGAGTTGTTACGTTGTCGTTTATACTTTCATTCAAGTCCTTGTGCTTGTGTGTGTTTTCCACGTTCCCGTACAGTTTTGTCACCATTTGTTTGTTTATCCCCTGGCTATGCCAGCTATGTTCCGTATAAAGCCTAAGTGCTTGGTATGTATTTGTTGACAATATCAAACAAAACACTAGCTACTACATTCTGTTCATTTTATGTTGTATGTTTTTTTTTTTTTTTTTCCATTGTCAGCTTTCACCATGCTCAGTATCATTCGTTCGTAGTGGCGAATGTCCAAGAACATAGTTAATATTTTCATATACGTACATGTTTACTGGTGAATCCCAGAGACTATCGTAGGAGAACACGACTGTACTACTGAAAGCATTATTTTTGCTTCACGTGTTTTATACTTGCTGCACTACATTCTGATGACGACACATATTGCGTAAATATCGTATAAATTAATCTTTTCTTAAGAACACTGGCCTTGTTCATACCTTTGATTGCTCAACTGATATCTTTGATGAGTCTTCTTGTTAGTACTTAAATAATGTTATCTATTTTTTAAAAATTCGTTTGAACGTTGAACAACCTTTGATAAATGTTGCAACTGTTTGTGCTAGGCGAGTTAAGTGACTATCTTGTCGACAGCGAGGTCATTAAGACAGTAACGCTTAATATTACACTATGACAGTATTCACCAGGAGATATTTCGATAAACCACGAAAAACAGAAATCAGAATGGCCGGAGCCAGGAATTGGACCCTAGTTTTACCGAATGCAAATACAGCATGTTACTAAACTGAATTTTTTTGTTGGAAATATTGCATTGCTAGTGAATGTTGTTGAAACGCAGAAAACCCACAGTTACATAAAATAACTTGACACGCGTATATAGTAGGCCTATATATATATTATGAAAAACATATCTTAAGATATGTAATACGTTGCTAAAATATGAAAATTACTTCCATTTTAAAAAATGAAAACAGAAAGAACGAAATGTACAAAAGTAAAGTCATCTTTGTATGTAGCACACATATAAGTACCAAATTTGGTTAGATCGTAAAAAACGTTACCTAAGATGTGTAATACTATGCTAAAATATATAAATAGCCGCCACTTAGAAAACATGAAAAGGGCGAAACAAAATATATAAACGTCAAGTCAAGCTACTAAAAACTATATGGGTACAAAGTTTGATGCTATTCTGTCCGTTGGTTCAAAAGTTTTTAAGGGGACACACACACACACTCACATACTCGCACAGACTGGAAGATGATCTCATAAGCTTACTTTTTCCTTCGGAAAGTAGGCACAGCAAACAACATAGCTGAGAATTCAAAGGTTCTTAAATTCCAGCGAAAGACCAATAATGATAGGGTGAACCATCGAAAAAAAAAGTGGTTATTGCTAGGTGCTCAAATCCCTCTCAGAAATAGTATCAAACGTGAGACTTAATTCCAGACCATCCAAATGTATTTCATAATTTATCAATCCTACGACAACGTTATTCAAGAGGAAGCAAATATTTTTAACTACGTGGCATGATTATTGCGGTACTTAAATGTTAGAATAACAAACAGTTATTTCTATTTTTTAATTTGTATAATAATACAATACATTCACATCCATTAATTTCCACAAGTGACAATTATGTAACTGTTTGTAAGTTGTTTTGTTGCAATTCAACCATTATCTGATAATATCTGATTAAATTATCTTTTATCGCTTTCGTTTAACTGTATTACATCAAGCTGTGAGGGTTTTGAAGTAAATAATCATTTATAATATCCCTTATAAATATTACCTAGAACATATTTATGATGTGATTAGTAAGTCCATTAACTTTTTACAGTTCTCAAAGCTCAGTATTTTACCGAGAATGTTATTTGTAATATGGTTAAGTTTTTTTTTTAATTTCAGTTTCAGGAATTTTCTTCGATTCACAAACAGTTTTTAAAGGCAGTTTAAAATAGTACCCACATAAAATTATTAATTTTACGAAATTCAAATTTAATTAGAACACTCACATACTACACTATACACGCTGTCCCATAAGTCCGGTCACATAGGGCAAATAGAAATTGGTGAAATATGGAATGTTTTAATAGTGTTGTAGTGTAATGAAATGTTATTGTGAATAACAACATTACAACTACATGCCGCTCCAACCCGCCGACCATGTTATATCGTGTACAAAGCAATTTGAACCATCGCATACGCATATGCGAAGTACACTGCGACCATCAAATTGAGCATTTTCTGTTTTAATGACGCATGGTAGTGAACATACTGTATAGATAAAATATATTATATTGCATAAGTATTAAGTAATGCGCCAAAAATAACAAGTACACTCTTTCTACAAGAATGTATGTATGAAGGGGAAAAAACCACAATCAACCCACATAACTCTGTGACATTAGTTCTAGAAGTATCACATTTATTGTTACTGTGTTCCAAGATACCGTTTATTCCAATTCCCAGAATACCTCAATCAACTTCCAACTTAACTTAAAACGTAACTACTTTTGTCGGAACATCAAATTAAAGGCCCCGGCCACACTAGAGGTCTTAAACCTGTTCAGTTAAATACATCCGGCAGCCATGTTTGATCATGTATAAAGCTAAATATGTTTGCGAGGTTACACTCAGTGAAATTACTAACCTCAAATAACGAGGAACCTGAAATGTACTTTAAATGTATTTAATTATTATCACATCTACACTCAACATTCGACGACTTTAACTATTATATTTCATCTAATTGCAATGCTGCTGTGTGTGTAAGGCGTGAATAATTATTTTACACCTAAAAGTTAATTTAATGTAACGAGTGCAAAATATCGGACCAAAAAGCAGCCACATTTGCTACACAAATCGTTACTCCAAGCAGCCAATAGGAGAGAATCATTGAAAATATGTTGTTCGAAATTACTGTGCCGTTTGTTGGCACACACTCATTTTGTTTTTCTTTGTGTTTCTTTGTCTAGCTCGTCATTTCTTAGCGGTAGTTAGATTTTTTGTTTTGCAAAGTTATTTCTACCCCATCACTATTTATTTCGATCTTCTTCTATGAAATTGTAATATGTAACAGTAATTTAATTAATTTTTGTATAGAAAATTTTAGGCAGTTAACCATGTGCGTATAATGCAGTACTATATCAAAATGGAACAACTTTTGTGTAAGATTTTTGACCAAATTTAATTAAAAGGATCTGGTCATGTTTGTCTTAAAATTAATAAAAAAATTGTTTGTGTAGGCCTATTTAACTTATAACTGCCGTATGTTTTGTTTATTAAAACACTTGTGTGTTTTAAATATTTATGTTGAATAGTACTGGTCTGTACTGTCTCAGTACTAACTTAAAAGTAATAGTATTTTGTAGCATTGAGTAGCTACGACTCTACGCCGGCCTATAAACTTTAGGCACAACTTTCTCTCCACCTCGTTGAATCTTGCACATCATGGCGTGGACATCAGTCTATCTCTTTAGTTTGTTTTAATAATGTCGTAATCTGACTTGTTGTCCACCTAGGGTGAGTATACTCTTTCAATTTACTGTTTTTCTACCTAGTGTTTTAATGTTTTTATGTCGTTCGTCTTTTAAACAATTTGTTTTGATTACTTTTAATATAACTGTTCCCACCACGTGGTTTCATCTGTTGCTATGTAGAAAGAATCCTATCCAGTAAATATTGAGGGATTTGGCTTGGCTATATCTTCCAATGTAGAAGTCACTAAATTTATGCTCGTCCATTTGCTGTACCGTCATTGGTAGAAAAGGGCGAGACGGAGAAATAAGCATCTTTCGACGGTGGTAAGAGTATCCCCATGAATGATAGCCAGGAAAGTCCAGCCTATTTTTATTGTCTTCTCGTCTCAGCTACTTGATTGGCACGCAGTACTAGAACGGAGTTTAAATTTTTTTATACATAAAAACTTAGGTTCTGATTGGATTACAACCGCTGAAAAATTAAAAATTTTAAAAGAAACTTTATTAATACACACAATTTAAAACGTAATTTCATTACTGTAATAATCAGAAATCCCATAATTTAATAATATTATTATGATATTCTTAAGCCATGTGTACTTTTCTTCATTTATATGCCATGTCTACACACACAAAATACTCATTGTACTAAGATCATTATTATTGTTGTTTCAATCAAAGTGTTAAAAGGAAATATATTCCGAATTCTTATTACATTTTTCTTTACTAGACTTAACTAATTTCATAAAAATAAAATTCAAAGGATATGAAACTAATATTTTGTGGTCTTTAAATACCTAGATTTTCTTAAATATATGTGAAGTGTTGGGGAAAAGAGACTCGGCTCTTTTCTCTGACCTTTTGTAAGGAGCACTGATCAACAACTGGTTTCCTCGTTAGTACTGTCTTCCTCTTTCTTTGACTGGCCTGGGAGCTGTCTTGATCAGTTTACCCTTTCTGGACCTCCTAGGTTGGTTGGTAAAGTTTGGAGGAACTTCTCCAACTACAGTACATTACATATCAAACCATTTTACTTTGAACAAGAAGAGACTGCGAACTGAACTCTTTCGTAGCTCATGTAACCGCTTCATAAAACTGAACGTGTTTAAGTGAAGTAGTTCTTTATCCAGTGTGGCTGCAACCTTAACAGCGGATAAGTAATTTTTATTGCTACTTGGGTCTTGAATATCAGCTTCATCTGGCAAAACTGCATGTCCTTTAAATTGTTTGTTTGGCAAGAGTTTTACCTTCAAGATCTCCCAGTGTCGACTAGAGTACCATAATTTTGAAGCTAGGGTTGCTTGTACATACATATAGGCCTAGTAATCAACTAAAATTCATGGAATCAGACTATTCAAGGAGAAGCAGCATAGCATATGCGTTAACTAACAAGCAATGAACCAGAAAGAGAATGTTTTTCCTATACGAGTAACCAACGAGCCTCAAAAAACTCTTCAATTATTTCTCGTACGACGAACTTAATTATCAAACGTTAAGATGCTGTAAATCATGTGTGTCATTCTTCACAGCTATGAGGAAATATTTATGTATTGCACTGTGAGATAAAATAATCAGTTGGCAAATGCGTTATACTTCAACTCTATCCGATTGCACTAGTTCAGTATTGATTGCAATCTCAATTTTATAAAATGACAAAAATTTCAGCCCATGCCAAATGGCCGTCATCACTAGGAAAAGCATATGTCCCTACAATGATTTAGATTTATTATCTCCCGATATACATCAAGAGTCAACAGCTGAAATATGATAACTCATCACTCTACAGGCTTAGAATCGCTAATTAGGGAAGACGTCTATTTTCGTGTACAGACGGTAGAGAAAACGTTCATCTGCAAGAATTGGAAAATAATAAATTGATTTCGTAAAATATGAGAGTGCTCTTTTGGCCATTGTCTTTAACATATTCATGAAGTTTATCCATTATAATTAAAAGTAGTATACGATTACAAAATTACTTACAATTAAATAATTTTTTTTGAATACTCGCGTGATTCATGTTTAATTACTGCTTACGCCAAAAGCTAAACCCATGCCTCGCCAGTAGTAAGTTGTCAACTAGTCACATTTTGTCCGATTTTATGGCATAAACAAATATTTTTTATTTTAAGATATATTAGTATTCACATTACAGAAAATACAATAATATAAATACTACGGAACCTGGATACACAACATAGCTGGCAAGCCAAAAATTGCTTCAACAAATGGGAGAGTCAATTATTAAATTTAATTTTAGAAAGAAGAGGCATTATAAACAGTGTCAAAGATTCTAGGGAAGAAGTATATATAGTAATGTTAATTGTGAATAAGCATGTAGGGACATAAAGTTATATTTGGGAAATATGTAGACGAAGAAAGCGGATAGGGAGTAATGTAGTCACTTGGCTAGTGGTTTGTCATTTTATGCAAAACATGAAACTGTAAATGGTGATGAACATAATTGTGGAGGAAAGGAAATGGGGGAGGACATTTGAGTAAATTTCTGAAACATTTTGTTATGACGCTGGTTTGATAAGATGGACACTTTTACAAAAGAACATTCATCGGCACTCAAAGGAGTGTTGCAAAAGTCAACAAACATGGCTGCAAAGTGCAGAATTATACTAAATAATATCCTAGCGAGATGAGCACAGAAATATACTGTCAACATAATACTGCGAACTCAAATATGTTCTGATTACAGTTTTCAAGTAATAATTTTGCAGGAATTTTGAGAATATGCCATAGCCGCTACACCATTGAAATATAGCATTATATATATATATATATATATATATATATATATATATATATATATATATATATATATATAATTTTTTAATGCTATATACGGGATGTTCACAAAAACACCGACAAACTCCGACAGGTGATTCCTTGTGAAAAATAAAGCCGGAAATATGGATGACACTTTGTACGTAATCGTGATATTAAAGGAGTAATTCGCATTTGAAAATTAAATTTTTAAACTTTGATTTCCCCATCAACCGAACAGTGATCGACGTAAACTGACAAAACTCAGGATATTACTTCAAGACAATAAGGCCGACAAACCAACAGTAAGCGTTAGTTGATACATTCTACCTTTGCGAAAATAAAAGGGGTGCCCCCCCTTAAATTGCTGACAACTATTTTATCGTCAGGAAAATCCAACATTTAAGAGTGGATTGTTGGAAAATGTGAACTTAGTAATAAAAAAGGTCTTCTTGTATGGAATATCTAGGACGCATAGTTTTCGTGCAAAACGCACGTCAAGTTTTGGCGTGATGAAACACGGCCTAGTGTGTAGGCAACACTTCGTACACGAGTGTCCGGTTTATTCCGCAGCGCCGTACAGACGATGGTGGACATTCGCTGTAAATATCACGTACCGTAGCTTAACTAGGTAACGAAACCGTACCCACTACTTTGTTCCTGGCAGAATTTGTTTTCGTGTGTTTAAAAAAATGATAGTGTGCAAGTGAAACAAATACCTCTTGGGTACAATGCACGAAGCATTAAGTTAGACATTTAAACAGTTTATGTAATTCTGCCACTACTGTAAAGTGTAGTAGAGTCGATACTGTTTTCAGTAACTGTCAGATATTGCCGATATCAATACTGATACTGCATTGAGAAGGAAAAATAGCATTATTGCAGGTGTAAGAAATTAAAAATTTAATTTTCAAACCACTTCGTCAAAGAAAACTCTAATTGTCTTAGTTTTTATTGTTTTAGTCTAACTTACTTTTAAGATGAATAAAAATCTACGAACCACAAACTAGTCGGCGACTCAAACATATGCAGGCGTGTGATGAAGGATATGGTTTTACTTTTTGGTATTGTGCATAAACGTCATGAAATTTTGGTTATCAATTGACGTCAGGAATAGATGAACAAATAGCCACCAAGTCATTTAAATTTGTAAAGTACTCGTGACTGTGACATTCCTATGCACGTTTTTCTCTACCAGAAAGTTGTGTTGAAAATTGTGCAACACGCAAAGAAAGAAAAAAAACTTGGAATTTTAAGGGCATGGACCAGAGTTTCTTCGCATTTAACAACAATTATTTTTTAAAACATAAATGGGAGTCGATATCGTAAAATCGCTTCGTAACTTTGTTATGGCTGATTTAAACTGCATACTCTAATTTTGTCGAATCAGAAGACTGGAAAATAGTTGCTAATTAGTTAATTAACGAAATTTCCTTTTAATTGATAAATTAGCTATACTCATCATACAGTTAGTCTCGAAAAATTACATTTCACAGTAAAACCTATTTGCAAAAAAGTTACGAAGCAATTTTACGATATTGACTCTTGTATGGATTTTAAAAAAATAATTATTTTGAATGCCGAGAAACTCGGGCTGAAGCCCTTAAGCTCTTCCACTTCAAAAGGAGTGGATGCTTTGGATTTATCGGTACCGACGCAGCCCTGCTGTAAATATGTAGAGTAAGTGTTAGGTTAAAAAATACTCCAACATTAGAATCTCATATCAGTTACGTGATTTTTTGTCAGTAGTGATACGTCAAACACCTTTTCTTTAACTATCCCATCCCGCGAACCTAGAGTTGTACCTGTCTGGTCTTCAATGCACATTTCCTAAATGTCAATTACCATTCAAGCATGTGAAAACAAATGTCACACCTGTATTACACAAGCAGTGCAGCACTGTGTTATTTTACACGCCGTAACGGTTTATTGCAGTAAATATTTTAGTTATCTAATATGAAAGCTCGTTAACTATTAAGAGACATTTAAGGCTATAACTATACTTTGAAACAATTTATGTTACTGGTGTGTGTGTTTAATACTGGAAGAATTAATAGCATATGTTAACAAACAAAACATTTTAACGTAAATCGTAATACATATTCGAGAAGAAACTGCCCACCAATCTCCATTATTGTAGACAACCGTTTGTGCTGACACGGACATGCAAATGCTTGGTGTAACGTAGGAGCTTTCTTGAGCAGTTTAACGAACATAATAAATACTCATATTGTTTCACTTGCACACTTGCCATTTTTTTTTTTTACTTTCCAAAAAACACAAATTAAGCTAGGAACAAAGTTGTGGTTACGGTTTTGTGACCTATTTAAGCTACGGTACGTGATATTTACAGTGAATGTCCACCAACGTATGTGCGGTGGTGCGGAATAAACCAGACACTCGTGTACGCAGTGTTGCCTACACGCTAGGCTGTGTTTCATCACGCCAATACTTGACGTGCGTTTTGCACGAAAACTATGCGTCCTAGACAGTCGATACAAGAGGACCTTTTTTATTACTAAGTTCACATTTTCCAACAATTCACTCTTAAATGTTGGATTTTCCTGACGATAAAATAGTTGTCAGCAATTTAAGGGAGGTCGCCCCTTTTATTTTCGCAAGGGTAGAAGGTATCAACTAACGCTTACCGTTGGTTTGTCGGGATTATTGTCTTGAAGTAATATCCTGAGTTTTGTCAGTTTACGTCGATCACTGTTCGGTTGATGGGGAAATCAAAGTTTTTAAGTTTGATATTCAAATGCGAATTACTCCTTTAATATCACGATTACGTACAAAGTGTTATACATATTTCCTGCTTTATTTTTCACAAGGAATCACCCGCCGGAGTTTGTCGGTGTTTTTTGTGAACATCCTGTATATATATTGAAATACACCACGAGAGCGTCAGTAGAATACTAAGATACACAAAATAATATTTTAGCCTACTTTTAGAAGGAAATAGTACGCTAATGAGATCTCCTTTCTGTCTGTGAGTCTCTGTGTGTGTGTGTATGTGTGCGGGTATGCATCTGTGTGTATGTGTGTGTGTGGCCCTCCCTAAAAAATTTTGAACCTGTGGACCAAATTTCATTTAACTCTTTGCACATATAGTACTTCGTAATCTGACTTGAAATGGCGACAATTTTAACATTTTTCGGAAGGAACCATATATTAGAAATTCACCAAAATTTGGTACACGTATACTACATATAAAGCTGACTTTACTGTCGTCTATTTTGTTCCTTATGTGGTCATATTTTCAAAGTGGCGTATACGAACATGTTGTTAGGCTTTATAAATATGCCTATAGTATACATGTTGATTACTTTAAGAATATGTTGTCACTCATCTAATAAAGGAAGTTCTTACTATGTACGTTTTAAGGGCTGGCGGTATATCATAACACACTCAGAAATTACGATTTACATTACACAATAGAGTACAGGTTACCTACTATAGATACAGAGGTATAGACCCTATAAAGTTGCATTATGAAGTTAATTATAGATTAGTTATAGAGTCGTTGAGTATAGTTAGGTCGACAATCTCACCTTAAACATGTTGCCGAGACTGATGTGATGTTTCGGTTACTCGGCGAATGTATGCGGACGTCCTGGTGCATCCTGGTAGAGTAGTGACCCTGAAGGTGATTTGGAGCAGACAAGCCCTGAACTTTCTGACAACCTAACACGGCCTTAATTAACGCCGTGGGAGGCTACTCGTATCCTCGTCGAACTGTGGGAGTCTGCTGCCGCATTGAGTCCAGAGTTAGATTTCTATATTTATAAATACTTGGCAGGCTTTGCACGGTTATATACTAAGTGATTGCTAAGGCGGCCTGCTTACCAAGGCCTGCTTGTCTTGACTTACGTTTGAACCAGGGGTACACTGTCTGGTTCATAGCAGCATTAACAAATTGTGCATTATTTAATATATAGCTATATTTCTGGAACTCTGAGAAAAAATCAGTGTGTGTTATTTTTAACTACACGCTACGCTTTTTACATTAGGGTTCTTTAAATTTCGTTAACGTTGATAATTCAGTATTTTTAACAAGATATTCTTTAAATTTTACTGTTTAACGAAACAAATTGTTTGAAATGGCAGATTCTTTACTTTTGTTAAAAATATTAATTTTCATGTAATTAATTAACGGTGAGATGAATTACCTGCAATATTTATTTATAGAATCATTACATTTTACGATTAAGTGCGTATTGATGGACTCAATTGGTACTAGGAGTTTTTTTTATCTTTATTGCTTAGTGAGAGATAATTACCATCAATAATTCTTAATTAACTTAACTATTTCATAACATCGGCTTAATACGTTGAATACAATATGCGTAGTGAAATTTGGAGTAATCAGCTAAGCATCTATTAAATATTTTCAAATAAATCTTGCTGAATTTGAATCAAGTAGAATCCAAGATAAAATCAGCATGTTCGGTGACACGAGCACTTTCGTTGAAAATTATCACATCTGAGAGTATTTTGAAATAATTTTTCTTTCGTTTAAATGTCTTGCCAATATTACCTACAACCTGATTTTTGATGCGTTTAGTACAGCTCACGTATGTCGGTATTTTTACCTAGAATATTATTTGCAATGTGGCTATGGTTCTTTTTTTTTTCAGTTCAGTTCTTGGAATTTTGTTCGATTTGCAAACATGTGATAAATCAAATGAAATGAGATTCACCCAGCTTGAAACATAATATTATTAAAATTGAATTAAAACTCTCAGTCCGATACTACATTACTATACAGATAAGTAAAATATCTAATACAGAAAAATTGCACCAAAATGTCAAGCACGCTATCTGCAAGAATTATGAAGGAAAGAAAGTCACAATCAATCCATTTAATTCTCGACTGTGATGCCAGATACAATCTAATTAAATAACTGTGTATCATAATTTTCTATTAAGTCCAATAAACAGTACACTTTAATTAATACACGACTAAACATAAAACGCGACTACTTTTGCCGGAATATAGCGATTTAACTGATGGTTACTGCTTAATTTGCTGTCACTTTGAGAATCAGGCTTTATTATCAACATCATCACCGAGCCATTTTGAGTATGAGTCCTCGGCGTCCTCTAGCCGCTTTGAGAATGAGGCTTGATATTCATCTCCGTCATCTAGCTGCTTTGAGAATGACGATTGATATTCCACAGAATCATTGAGCTGTTTTGAGAATGAGTCTTGATAGTCCTCTGCGTTATCTACCCATCTTGTGGATGAGTCTCCTGCATCATCTAGCCACTTTTAGAAAATGACTTTATAGACCAATGACGTTATATAGTCTCTTTGAGAATGAAGCTTGATATTCCACAACATCTTCTAACCTCTTTGAGAACGAGGCTCGATAGTCCTCGGTGTTATCTACCCACCATGACGTCATATATTATCTTTGAGAATGACGCTTGGTAGTCCACAATATATTCTGACCTCTTTGAAAATGAGGCTTAGTAGTACATAGCATCTTCGAACGTCATTGAAGATGAGGCTAGCTAGTCCTTAGCGTTATCTGGTCGTCGCTTATAGAATGAGGATCGATAGATAACAGCATTTTCTTACCTCACTTCCAAGGCCTCGGCATCATCTAGTCGCTTTTAGAACGAGGCTTGATATACCATATCGTGATCCGGCTACTTTGATAATGAATAGAGCCAGTGATTTTTGGTGAAAAGAATTCTGCATCAAATTGTTTCAATACCTTATGTGAACATACGTTTCTCTTACTTCATGGTCAGTGATTGAAAGTTTTTATTTTTCGGCGTCTCGGTGTTCTACCAGCAAATGACGGACGTGTTGTGTCGCGGTAACATTGTTCTGGTTGGTGCAGTCAAATGAGCCACGCCTCTGCCCTATTATATTCTGCCAATAATCACGAACCACAGTTGCAGGTGTGCACGTAAGACATTGAAACAAGTTGTTGCAGAATTCTTATCACCAAAAATCACTGGCTCTAATAATGAGTAGGGCCCGGTAGTTTTCGCGAAAAGATTTTTGCCCCACTTTGTTTCAGTGTCTTACGTGCACACCTGCAGTTCAACTTCATGGCTATTGACAGAGTGTTTTTGTGCAGAGTCGTTATTCATTTGACTGTACCAATCAGTACACAGATAACTGTCACACATCACGTCTGTGATTTGCGGGTTTAACATCCGCTCGCTGGGTGTTACGGCGTCCAATCACTGACCACATAGCAAAGATGCAGGTGCGCACGTAAGGCACTGAAACAAAGTGCTGCAAAATTCTTTTTGCGAAAATTACCGGGCTCTAATAATGAGGTTTGAGTGTCGTCGGTATCATTTAGCCGTTTTAGAATGAGGTTTTATAGTCATCATTGTCATCTATCCGATTTTATAATGAGGCTTGGTAATCTTCATTGTCATCTAGCCAGTTTTAGCATTAGGCTTCACAAACTTCTGCGTCGTCTAGTCAATTTGAGGATGAGGCTTTGTCGTCCTCGGCGTCATCTAATCTCTTTGAGGTTGAATCTTGACCAGTTCCGATTTTTAGACTTCGTTTCAGGAAAAAAAAAAATGTATAATGAGAAAAAGTAAATTTGCTCAATTGTGGGCATGTTTTATACTATAAATAGGTAAATTTTAACGATAAATAGAAAAATGTTAGAGAAATGATTGTCGAAGATTGCTAAACACACAAGATGATGCCCAATATGTCCCTTCAAACCCCCGATGTGCTCAATTATTATACTTATTTCGTGTAAGGGTCATGATGAGGTAATGAAATAAGTGGAATATTACTGATTTAATGGTTTCAACAATTGTTTAATTAATCGTTTTGTTGGTGACGAAGGATATATATATATATACACACACACACTTATATATATATATATATATATATATATATATATATATATATATATATATATATATATATATATATAATGAGTTATTCTTTGTAGCTAACAGATCCTGGATCCGCGTATTTCTCCCCGCTGCGAAGAAACGTTACATGTAGCCGACTGGGTTGGACAGATTATATTTATTTTTCTCCATCTGGTTGCTGACATAGACAGGAAAGTACTAATTTATTCTTAAATTCAGACAGCATTTTTATGAAATATTTAGAAACTTTAACTATAAAGAATACTGACTTTTTTTTACATCAAACGTTATGCCACATTTAATCTTACCATTTTATATAATGATTCCTATTTTTTATGTTGCCATGGTCACAATAATTTAATTTTTTTAATCCGACAAAAACACAGTCTGGAGTAGGAGACTTTTGTCAGTGCTTAACATCTACATCTTTAGCGCTGGTGACAGATGGCACTGGGTGAGTATGGAGAAGCGTCGAATTGAGCGTTGGTTGCCCTTCGCAGTAACAATTAAATCTACGTCTCGACACAGAGTGAACTAGGACGTATGTTGAATGAGATTCTTTGGAGCTTTGCTTTTATACGTGATTTATGTTTGCGTTTTTAGTGTTTGTAATGTTGACGTACATTAGAAATTGCTTTAGGATGATGAAGTCATATTTCACCTACGATCTTCATTTTATAATTATTCGTCGATCTATGTGTTTTTATGTGCCTGCGTGAGTGTATAATCGTGTTGTGTGCGTATTACGTAAAAATAATTCACTGTTCAGTCTGTTGGTCTGCTAGGTGAGTAAAATTTATTTCTTTTACGTACAGAATCTATGCTGAGTGGAAAACAGTTGGCAACACTGAGCCCTACCTCTAAAGGTCGGTTTACGATGCATACATGTACGCAATAACCTTAACCTTAATAGCGTAGACGAGTATAAGAACGAAGACATGCAGTTTACGATGGCCTTGTGCGTCCATGTAGTGGTAGTCTATGTTAGAAAATGGCCGCTGGTGTCAGCTGTTCGTTATTTTGTTTCGCGTGGGCCACTATAATTTTGTGTTTCTTATTGATCTCACGTATTTGATGTCATAATTACTAGATATGGCAAATTTCCTACGTTTTTCGTATTTGCTGTTACTTTCTTTTTTCTCCTTTAGCCAAAGGTTAAATATGTGACGTGTTTTCTTATTCTAAACCTATTTTGCAAACTGCCTTGGAAATGTTTTAGAGCAAATTATTTCCTAAGGCATTCCTCGTAAATATGTGTTGTATGATAACTAAAACAATAAAGGTGCCTATCAAATTTGCGTATTACCGTACCCTCCCCGAGTTTTGCAGTGATCTCGAAAATATTTTTTTTTTTTAATTGCTACCTAATACTCGTATCAAAATTTTTCTCCACAGTTTTCAAACTTATATCTTATAATTTGTAGCTGAATTTTTTTTGTAGAAATGTAGGAAACAAATTTTTAGCTGTCATTACCCAAAGTACAACGTTTTTTGTCGTGAAAATAAGCAAAAATGAAGCAAAATATTTTTTTTGCTGACGACTAGTACTTTATTTTTAAAAACGCATCCACAGTATTGTGCATCGTGTGAGTACACATTGACTCGCATTTTTTCAAAACTTTTGGTTAAAAAATATTTGAGTTATTGTCACCAGTCTGAAAAAAACTCGGGAACAAGCCCTTAATCCCGTACTGCTCACAAACTGCACAAACGAGAATTTCACGATAGCACGCTAACTGCTATGTTGTTCCTGTATTTATATTTAAGTAAATATACTTTGCAACAAATATGATGTAGTTCATCTGCATCAGTAGACGGTTAATTTGCATCATGCAAATTAACATGGTTTTAGTATTAAGTAACTTATTGTAAACATATAAGAATGTAAGTAGATAGGCAAATTATCACGTTAAAATATAAAGACAGCTCAATATTTCTTAACACAACCGCATAAATAAGTACAACTGAATCGGGAATTTGCAAAAGAGACCAAGTCCATTTTTTGAGCAAAATCATGTTATACGAGATTCCGACTCTCCAAAGTATTCTCTTGACTGTCAGCAACGAAAGGAACCAAGTACTACACAAAAATACGTAATACAAGCTAGTAAATATATGTGGAACTTGCAACTGTGCCAAGTCCAGGACTTGGGAATTTTTGTTAAGGATATCAAGTCATGGACTTGGTACCCTTTTTTAATGACAAATGATGTGGGCATTACAAAGACATTTCGAGCCTCTATTTTAAAGAATTTTGTTACTTTTCAAATAATGAATACTGCTATCATATCTCAGGACAGTCGAGACCTGTCATAATGTCAACAAACAAAGCCTACATAAATGAAACTGTACCAATTAAAAAATCAAAACTTGACGGCATTCTAAAATGTTGGCAATGTGTTGCAACTCATCACGAAGCGGTCACATCCTACGACAGTAAACTACGTTGGCCTGCCATGACCAATATACATGTCGATGAATGTGGCAATGGTGTATTATTTTATGACTTATAATATTGTCATTGAAGAATATGTTTCCATGTTGTTTGATAGATTTTTCACTAGCATATACCAAGGTTCCAATAAAACACACCATGGACATTATGTTTTCTCTGAGTGAAATACATAGCGTTGCTTTATTCGTATAAGGTATTAGGTGATGTTGTGTTTGCAAAACATATTTCCGTGTAACATATAATTAGTTTGTCACTGGAATATACAACATTCATATACTTAAGACATTATGATTTATGTGTAGAGGTACGTCAATTTCGCAAATAAGTACCAGGTCAGGTTGTACGCCAAAAATATATACTTCATAATCACGTTTGTGATTAGCTGGCGGCTATCAAGAAACGCATTTGACTACAGCAAACCAGTAATAAATAAGGAAATTATTCATAGAGCTATCGCTTGTAATGTTGTAAGCCAATGAATAATCGACTGTACTCAGAGCGTGTACAAGACTGAGCAATCTAGGCTTCTGCCAGATGAATCTGTGAAATTGACGTACCTCTATTTATGTGTCATTATTACCCCCGTTTCATTCCCAGATCCACAATGATACAATTTTTGTTGTTTCCCGACAATTTACTCACTTGGACTAGTTGGTCCCTTTTGCAGATTCCTGATTCAACTGCTTTTTGATGGTGTAAAGTAGGCCTAACCTAACTGCATGGTTATGTTACACTACATTCGTCACACAAAAAAAAGTTTCATTATTTGACCTACCTTTTTCGAAAATTTATTTTACATAATAATGATTTTCCATCATATTATTAGCCTAAGGTGGTTAAAACGATTTGGCGAAAATTTTACCGAATTAGAAAACAATCAATACGTTAATGAAATAATTTTATGCCACATATATTCAAATATACGCGTACACGTTTATTTTAACTTTGTGAAAGGTGTGGAGACGTCTAGGAGGAAGCAAAAAGTAGTGTATCTCAACTTGAAAGTAACATGTATTCAAAACACGTATCAAAATGTAAATACGACTGTTATTCGCTAGAGATACTTATATATCGGTTGCTAAATAACGGAGGCAGAAGTGACGTTGAGCGGAAGTATTTACGTTTTTTTTTGTATACTGCGTTCTTATTGGTTGAAGCCCTTACGTTTTACGGCAGGAAATAAAATATAACCATTTCATACACGTCGTTATGTCGGCGACGTAATTCCATACGGTGCATATGCGTCTCCATAAACTGTGTCGTAAGATAATCCAACATTCATTTTCATATGCTTACGTTTGCTACGTACATGTTTGCATCGTAAACCGACCTTAAGGTTGTTCAAGTGGTGAAAAATTACAATTTTATATTTGTATGAAATAGTGTTTGTTTTGTACACATTACTTGAGAGAACACATACTTCTAACGAAAAAAAATTAGCTTAGTCAGTTTTCCCGTAATGGCACTTCAAAGTCGAAATTTGCATTTTTTTACTTCATACAAAACTTGAAAACTAGTTAACATAATTAAATGGAAAAAATCACATCAAAACTACGTGTCACTGTCTATGGCTTGTAGCATATAAGATCCATTACAAAACATTTTTATGTTAAATAAAAATTTTCGAAATTTGAAATTTTTTTTTGTAATTTCTAGAAATTTATTTTAAGCACAAAAATATTTTACAATGGGTTTTTATATGCTTCAAGCCGTAGACAGTTACGTGTAGTTTTGATGTAATTTTTTCTATTTCAATATATTTTCTGGTTTTCAAGTTTTGTATGAAGTAAAATTATGCAAATTTTGACTTTGAAGTGCCATTACGAGAAAACTGGCTGAGCTAATTTTATTTCGTTAGAGGTAAAAGTACTCTTAAGTACTGTCTACAAAACTAACACTATTTCATACAAATATAAAATTATGATTTTTCACCACTTGAACGACCTTAAGTGCTTCAAAGAGCTCTGTCCCGCTTCCTGCTGAGGGTTTGTCTCCCCTTACTACGCCAACCACCACAACTCCTCCGCCAACAGGTTTACTGTTACAAAAGGCATTCCACCCCAGTAGCCTCCAACTGGCACATGTCAACGCTCAGTCCTTAGTTGCTCACTGTCACGAGTTCCAAGCTGTCTTTCAAGGTCTCGGCCTTCACGCAATTTTAGTGTCTGAAACATGGCTCAAGCCAACTCTTTCTACAGCGTTTCTTCAATTACAGGATTACGTAATGTTTAGAAACGACAGGGAAGGTAAACGAGGGGGGTGTAGCAATATACGTTCGCGAAGATTTGAAGGCAAAATGTCTGACCTCGTCCGCAAGTGTACACTCTGGCCAGGCGGAATATTTAATGTTAGAACTTGCTCTTCCCGCTCAAAAGTATTTCTAATGGTAGTTTATAAGCCACCTGAGGTCTATAATTTCTGCAAGCTTGAAACAAAATTAATTATGTATTCCAGCAATTATTACCATACAATTATTATGGGTGATTTTAACGCTGATATTAGCGCAAACAATAACACCACCTCTAATCTCCATAATATTATATCTTCTTGTAATCTTTCATTCTGTCCACGTGTTGCTACCCACCACACTGCCACTTCTCACACCTGTCTCGATCTGATTCTTACGTCTATTTTATACCGAGTAGGCCCTACTGAACCATGGTCAGCTTCCTATTCCTGGCCTATCCCGTCGCGATCTTGTTTATCTTTCGTACTCTGTCCGTACTCCTAAATTTCCGGGTAAATTATTAGCATACAGAGATATTAAAAATCTTAAAATGCATGATATGTTGAACAAAGCAGCCTCTTTACCATGGAATGAAATCAAAAAAATTACCCACAGTTGTTGATATGGTTCAATATTTCAATGAAACTGTTATTAATTTTGTTTATATGTATGAGCCAGTCAAAACTGGACGTGTGACACGTCCTCCGTCTCCTTGGATGACGCAAGAAATACGGTCATTGATGGCGCAACGGGATGCATCATATAGAGAATATAAAAAAGTTCTCAAAAGGGATGCAGAGATGTCCACTAAATGTTTTGAAACATACTATGTTCTCAGGAATAGATGCACGAAAATGATTCGGAATGCTTAATTCACTCATTCTTTAGAAATCGGTAATCGTAATTGTTCATCATCACAGCTGTGGAGAGATTTTCTGGTGGTAGGAATAAATAATAAAACTGTACCGCATATAAGTGATATAAATCCTAATGACTTGAACTTACATTTCTTAAATTCTTCTATTTCCCTTAGCTGCAGATGTAAAAGACACTACATTAAGAAATTTACATGATCAGAAAACTTTTACAACTGAAGCATTTTACTTTAGAAATGTAATATTTAAAGACATAAATAAAGCAGTTCTCCGTGTAAAAAGCTCAGCAGTTGGCACAGACTGAATTTCCATTCGTATTTTAAAATCTTTACTTCCCTGTCTTACATTCTCTTTCCACAGTATTTTAAGTTTCTCACTTAAGCACGCACAATTTCCTAACGCCTGGAAAACTGCACAGGTAAAGCCTTTTCCTGAAACATTAAAGCCCTCCACTACCGCCAATTACCGTCCTATAACAATACTACCAGTTTTGTCCAAAGTTTTTTCATGTATTGTGTTAAGTAAAGTGAGATGTTATCTCAACTCCACGAAACAACTTGACAAATACCAATCCGGCTTCCGTGCTAATCATAGTACTAGCACTGCTCTTGTAAACATTGTTGAAGACATAAGACTGGCCATGGACATGAAAAATGTTACTCTTTTCATACTTTTAGACTTCAGTAAAGCTTTCGATAGTGTTGACCACAATATTTTACTCTCTAAACGGGAATGTAATTTTAATTTTTCTTATAGTGCTGTAAACTGGTTCAGGTCTTATCTCTCCTGCAGGAGTCAGAGTATTGTTGCTCGAAAGATGACATCTGACTGGCATATTGTAAGTGCTGGAGTGTCGCAGTGTTCAGTACTTGGTCCTGTTCTGTTTACGATATTTATTAATGATTTGTCTGAATCTATAACATTTTCTCAATATCACATTTATGCCGATGATTTTCAAACATATTGTTCCTTCTCTTCCTCTGATACAATAAAAAATGTTGACAATTTAAACACAGGTCTTAAAGCTGTAGAAAAAGTATCGATAAAAATGGACCCTATATGAACCCATTAAAATCCCAGGCTATTTTAATGTGTAGCTCCGATAAGATAGTATAATTCCGTACCACTGAACTACCAAGATTTGTAGCAGGCAATACAAATATTAAAATTAGGTCAATAATTAAAAATCTTGGTCTTACTATGAGTAGTACATTAAATTGGTCTAAGCATGTTTCTAATATAAGTAGAGCGGTTCTAGCAACCTATCATATACTAAAACGCCTTAAAAACTAGCTGAGAACATTACAAAACATCTTGTCCAGGTATAAATTTTTCCAATCTTCGATTAGTGTGACAAAGTGTACAATGACCTGACCAACACGCAATTAACCAGACTACAGATATTACAAAATCTTTGTATTCGTTTAATTTTTAATCTACAATCACGCGACCATGTTTCTCCATACTACGACAAGCTATCATAGCTACGACTTGAAAATAGGCGGAAATTGCATTGCCTGCTTCTACTTAGAATAGTACTTCGTATTAAAGGCCAAAATATTTAGCTGATAAATTTAACTTCATTCAGTCCTGTCACGACATCAGTAACAGTTTTAATTCAAATATGGTTTTACTAATACCAAAGCATAGAACCAGTAAATATTCAAAATCATTGTCGGTGGCCACTGCGCGTGCTTGGAAAGTATTCGAGAAAAACCAAACAACATGAGTCTGTTTCATAATTTAAAAATTTTTCCAAATTGACATGTTAATAATTAGTTCAATGCGAACAGTGGATGATATTATACTTGTTATCCCGTGTGTATGTGTGTGTATGCATGTTGGCATATATGTGGGTATGTGCATATGTGCGTGTATGAATGTAAATGTTATATTGTTTATTCCTATCATTAGATGGTGTAGCTTACTTCTTATGTTCTTGATAGTATACCGTTGTTTTAATTTGTAATAATTTAATAACTCAAGTTCCCACGAGATTTGCTTAGCGTACGTTATATTTTACTATTTCCCAGAGTATCCTTGTGGGATAATTAGTTAAATTATAGCTTCAGTTCTTTTATTATTATTTTTTATAATCTAACATATCCAGTTTATCCATCATTGCCATTTATTTCACGAATGTTCATATATTAATATTCCGTACTTCAGTCACAAATTTGTATTATTGTACCTCGATTTAGTATTAATCAGGGAATAGTTTATGTTCTAGATGGAAATATTCATGCTTATTGTAATTTGATATTTTATTTTCTTCTCTCATTATTCTTTTCTCAATGAGCTTTTAAAGTGTTGTTGTCTTTGATTTTTTTGTTCAGTGGTAAAGTGTAGGACAAGATGGTTACACCTTAACTTCTCCACCGTAAAAATTTGTTGCAAATAAATAAATATCTTATATCTATAAGTTTTGTATTAGTCAGAAAGTATTAAAAATATGTTTGAATTTGAAGACAACCTTTGTTCGTTATTATTTTACTGTCTATTTTGAATTTCCAGGAATGAGTAAGGGAGATAATTTATTAAGGGTGGGACTGATCAACTAATATAAAGCTAAGTTTGTTAATTTTTCTCATAAACAGTCCATATCTTTATTTTACAACATTAGATCACAACAAATAATAACGAAGATAATTCACAACTCTTCTGGCACAGCTCCTAAAACAAAAACAAAAAAAGTAACAGTATCGATAAATTCACTAACCAAACAACTAAAGGGCAGCTACATTACACGACATGCATCATATAATGCTTGGTAATCTTCGTTCAGACCAAGCAGATTTCACAAAACAAACTGTTCAAATGTAGAGGACGCTCTGATGGTATAAGGGCACTTCCTGCTCAGGATGCAGTCTAATTATAAATTTATTCTGGAAATACGAAAAATGCATTTGGTTGTGCGGTTTCATTGTGTGTGTATCATATACTGCCAACATAAATAAGTAAATATTCATTGAAAACCGGAGGCTGTCTACTTATTTCTAATGGAAGTGATTCAAAAAATTAAATCAGCAAATAAAACACTTGTAATTTGTGAATACATATTCAGGGATTCTGATTTAGAGTGTAGACATTCCGATAGTAAGAGCGTGAGAAGTCACTAAGTTAATTTGTTGAATTGCCCCATTGTGAATCAACGAAAAATCACTAACGCATGTTAAATTATTCCTATTTAAATTGTATAGCATGTCTGCATGCCGTACTGACTACGGCGAACCGCAATTGAAATAAAGTGACTTTTAGCGTGACAGTACAATGATTTTCCGATGTAACACAGAATTTGCATTTCGATTGAAGTGTAATGTGTCTCTGGTTCATCGGTAGTGGGTGTAGGTAGGAAAGTGAGGCTTAACATCTCGTCGATGGTGATATCATTAAGTAAGGAACAAGTAGATTGAATAGGCAGAAACGGGTATGACGTTGAGCTTGGGTAAAGGGGGTAGACGTTTGTAAAAACAATGCAGAACCTAATTGAAGATTACCAGACCAGGAATTTAACCCGTGTTCACACAAAAGTGAGCCCAATGTTTTACCATTGCACTACATCGCCAGTTCATGGTAATGGATAAGATGGAAGACGAGGGAGTTTTAACTTCCGCCTCGGTACACTATTAAACGCCTAGAAAGAAGACCCTATGGCTGTTCTGACCAATAAGCAGCAGCCTGAGACACTGTGACTTATTATGTGTCTGCACGAACAATAACCAACATATTGCTAGAGGCATAGAGATAGGAGCATAATGGAGATGACGTGTGATATATGACAGATTCCTGCAATGGGTACATACTATAAACATAACAGTTTTTTGGGCCTACGCCATTACGGGCGAGTGTCCAAACAACTGTTCTGTTTATAGAAGATTACATGTTGTGAATTCCTAAAAGTCAACGATTTAGACCGGTTTTGCGCGAACAGTGCGTTATTGTTGTCCAAAACAAACAACTTTCAGCATGAATGTGATACTTTTGATATAGCAGATCAGAATGAAAATGGTTACGCATTTTGCGTTCGGGTGTAAAGAAATATCAGATTAGGGAAACAAATCTGCGGTTGTTAAATTTCACTGTTGAAAATGGCCTCGTTTCATATTTGCATATGTGAATAATGTGCCAAAAAATTTTATCCCCGTAATCCCTACGAACTAACCTCTAAATTAGGCCATAAGAATTATTTATTTACACATGTGTACATTACTGACGTTATGCAGCTGATTGGTAATGGCAATAACGAACTCTTATGCACACATGTTAAATAAATTGCAGAAACTAGCATAAATGTATAAATCATAGTTATCACTACAACCGTTTCCACGCACAAACAGTTAGCGACATCATTAGTCACAGAACTGTACTTCAAAACGATATCGTGTTGCAAGATTCATATTTTATTGCAAATATCACTCTCCAATAAACGTATAGAAAGATAAACATTGCCTATTTGTCATTCGATAAATCATTTCAACTTTATTGCTCTTCAAAATTCGTGTAAAATACATTTGATCTTATGGCAAAAACAATGTTTATAAGAAACAATGACCCCGTGTACAATCCTTCGTGCAACAAAGGCTCAACTCCACTAACATCAAGTGTCTGCATTTTCATCATACAGCACAGCCACCCCTTGGCTAGAGGTATATGTAATGTTCCCGTGTTTCTTAGAAAACATTTACGCCTGCTTATAGTCATGAATGTCTCTTGTGTTGTCGGTAGAAAGTGCATCAGGGCGCCGAACCGAGAGCAGTGGTGTAAAGTGATGAGTCGTTTCAATCTAAGATGTATGTATTACGCGATGCTAACCTGCAGCTATACGAAACAAACATTCGTGCTCGCTGTGTGGAAGACGATAAGATTCACATGCATTCCCAGGGAAGCAAACTGATGCGCAGAACATCCAAGAAGTTGTCAGTCCTGTCTGCAGACCATATTTCTACATACTACATGAACAAATCTTCCAAACTGGTAGCCCGCAAGCCCATGGGCACATTTGTCCTCCGTATCTCCAGACCTCAGCCTCATAGAGCGAGAAGGGGTGATAAGGTAATGCATACTCGCATTCGGAAGGACTAATTATTTATTCCCGGCTCCAGTCTTGCTCATTTCTATTTATAATGGTTTCCCGAAATCTTAATAGGTGAATGCTGAGATGATTTCTTTACAATTGTCATGAATGGTTCCTCTCCTAATGCCTGTCCTTATGTAAAATTGTACAAAACCAATCTAATGATCTCGCTGTCGTCAAGATGTAAAGACCAGCCATTCATTTACTCAACCTCCTCATCAAGCACGTTAAAGACATTATGAGACGGTACTTGATTACCAGCCCATATTCAGAAACGATCATATCCTATCTACGCCGAAAATTAGTGCAGCCGTAGAATAGAATAATCAAGATAATCAGTCAGCACTTGCATGAAATATTGCATTGCAAATATCGCTACATGTGTCGCCGTTTAGCAATTTGAGGGCATGGACCCGAGTTTCTCAGCTTCCCAGGGAATTATTTTTTTAAACCCAAACGAGAACCGATATCGTAAAATTGCTTTGTAACTTTGTCGAAAATCGGTTTTACTGTGTAATTTTAATTTTTCGAAACAAACTGTAAGAAGATGTTAGATAACTTATTAATTAAAAGGAAATTTAATTAATTAACTGGTTAGCTACTATTTTGCTGCCTTCTGTCTCGACAATCAGAGTACGTAGTTAAAACCAGTCATAACAAAGTTACGGAGTGATTTTACAATATCGGCTCCCAATTATATTTTAAAAATAATTATCGTCAAGCATAAAGAAACTCAGCCAGTGCCCTTAAGTGTGCTTTAGGTCTTGTTGGCAGCGAGGTCATTAGAAGCTGTGACTATACGTCTTCTTACGACTGCACTACTTATTACAGGATCTTGTGTTATTGCATTTAATGATACGGATGTCCCAAGGAAATCATGTTTTGAGCTGCACCATATGTCTACAAACTTTGGGACAAATAGTGTTAATTTATTTTCAGAGAAGTACTTTGAAATTCATTTACAACCATTCCACGAATAGCTCAATCTACAAAAAGTGTATGAGTTTTCTAACTCCTCCATTAACCATCACGAAGAAAATGAAGGTGTTTCATTAGTTCACACGTATATGCCATAAAGTATAATTTGCTACAGCAAAAAGACAAACAAAAACTTGGGTATGAAGGTTTGTATGGATTTTTAGTGTATCTTTATACATAACTAATACCTCCAACCCTCATCTGCTGTTGAATGTCACTCAATTATGTAATACAGTCAAATTTTACATCACTATACATAATTTATAAGATGCTACTGAACGGAAAACCAGTCGTCGGCACTAACGAGTATTCGGCACTCTGGGAACATTTGATTCACCTTAAAACCAAAGATAAAGATAACAAATTTGGTATCTTGGATCTGACATGAGTAAAATACCGGAACTAAATAATTTAATATGAAGTTATTAGGGTTTTATCAGTTACTGATTATATAATATGTAATACTGTATATCAAGTTAATGCCATTTGGAACCATCAATAAGTTAAAAATTTTAAAATCCAATAAATATAGAATGTAACGGTATGTAAGCTAGGTTCCAGAGAGTTACTGTCAGGTAGCATTTCTTTCGAGAACAATAGGATAAAGACGCGATTGAAACTAGATGGCATGCACTCACTCTGCAGATACCACTAGAGGTGGTATATCGATAATTATGTGTACCCATCACTGTAAGAGGAAGTATATAAATATATTATGTTTGGGGTTCAATATCACTGAAATAAAAATGCAACAGAGCAAAATATGTATTTACTAATTCAAGGGGTGTAAAGCATATTGTGTACTTGCCTCTGAATAAGCACATGGTCTACTAACCGCTGTCAGAGGTGGTAAATCGATAATAACGTATTCAAATTGGCAACCACCGCAGTAAGTAATTTATCAAGAAATGGAGTGAACTTACAATTATAAGTCGCCGCATAACGAGCGTAGGATGTACTTACTGTATGAGGAAGTGTATAAATCATAGTGTATACGTACCACTGCATGCGGTTGTATGTCGAACGAGGTAGTCACTAAAGCTGTCTATGAAGCTAGTAACTGGCGTGACAACGAAGATGTAGGTGGTGCATGGACTCAGATCAGTAAACAAGGTGGATGTAGCCTCGTTTGTCAGATTCGCCTTCGTAAGTTGTTTGTCCACAATTCTGGTTGTCGTCACCTGGATGTACTCCGCACACAGGTGGTTTGTGGGCGGGTTGATCCATGACAAGTTGACTGTCCGTGTGGTAGAGTCCTCGTGAACTGTAAGGTTGGCCACCTTGTCTGGACCTAGACATGTAACGACATGAACATGTTAAAAGTTTTCGATTGGCTAAACACTATGTATTACAACATTGGTAGTGACTAAGAACCATCCTACATGTAATAGTTAGTGTGACACCGATCTAGGGTGCCTTAATTCAGACGTCTGTCAATTAATATGTATGATTATGATCCTTATACACTCTAGTTCAATTTTCATACGTATTTTTGGCATGTGATGCTTGAATCTTTCTGTCTAAACGCCTTCGTATTTGATAGGATGTGTAATACCAAAATATTTTTTTTCGTAAATTCATGTGAATATTAACTCTACTACAGATTTGCAAGATGATACGATAATTTGATT
Source organism: Medauroidea extradentata (assembly GCA_003012365.1). Classification (NCBI taxonomy): domain Eukaryota; kingdom Metazoa; phylum Arthropoda; class Insecta; order Phasmatodea; family Phasmatidae; genus Medauroidea; species Medauroidea extradentata. The sequence continues at coordinate 147,321 of PNEQ01104761.1, forward strand.
GCTTTTCACATAATTGTTAAAATAAAATTCCCGCAACTAGTGGCACTGGGATCGATAAGAGGTCAAGTTTATGCTGGAGTTTATGGAGATAACTTGGAGTGAAAAAACCAACATTTCCGAAGAACAAAGTTCTATCTGCGTATGTGGCCATCCAGAGCATGACCAATAATGGGCATCACTCCAGTCAAGCAGGACATTGCATTGACCAATTAGATAAACATCCACAGACTTGGTGACCCTGGGACCACCCTATAAGAGCTTCCTCTAGGCTTTCAGTATTGTTGGAGACACACTGAAGATGCCTGATGTAAGGCAGAGCGAAACTTCACACGAAGCAGATGGCCAGGAAGGCTGACCCTGCTTCCTCCCAGCATAGCAACATAGACGATGACAATACGACTTCGCTGGACATGACCGATTTTCGTGACAGTAGATCCCAGGAAGATATTTACAGTTGTGGTGGTTCAAGAAGCTCAAAACTTCATCTTTCCTAGTCTTCGGATCTGAACGCGTTCTACTTAGGTCTTCTTCGGATTTCTGTAACAATTTTCTCCTCTCGAAGATTTGATCGTCTACTCTCACAGCAATAAACGAAAGTGTGCTCTTTTGGGTTTATCAGAAGGTCGAAAACTCCGATTCGACATTCACTCATTGTAAATTCACCAAACTACCCTAAATCTCTCTCATTCGCCTTTGGGCCAAGCCTTGCATCTACACGTAGGATCTAGTGGAAGCATCGAAAGTCAAGATTAACGAACGAAACCTACCACAAGGCTTCCCACCAGAAGAAATCGTCGCATATATTCGCTAAAACTATAAGCAGTCAGACGCCGGCATCTTTGGTGATCCGAAGGTAGAACACAATCCTTTCTACTCCCCACCCGACTTGATTACTCACCCAGACAAAACTTAAGAGAACAAACTTCTGGCTTACCAACGCTATATCCTATACCTTGTCTGTACAGAACCATACCTTCCTCTAACTCCTAAGCAATGTGCCACTTCAATCAACAGTGTTTCGGCCGTGTTGCCACAAAATGCTTGCAGGTTCCTGTTTGTCGCAAATGCTAATCTCTCTTAAGGACAACTAGCCAAGGAAGTGCCCCAACTGTGGCACCACCCATTAGAGCGGGTCTCAGCAACGCCCAGTGCGAAGACAGGGCAAATAGAAGCCAAGTTTCATCAGATAATTGGTTGCCCGCCTTTACTATCGTCGCAACATAGGACGCCAGAAACGTTTCCTGACATCTCTAAACTACCCAGAATGCTTAGTACACATCATCCTAAGAGTCCTAATATCTACTTACATTCCATTGCACTTCGAAATGTTACTCCCACCTCAATATCCACCCTCACTTCTAATTCTTCTTCACACCCGAGTCCTCTGACTCCGATAGCAGGTCTTCACAAATACATTCAGGACCTTAACACATTCCTAACTGCTCGTCAGCCTTACCTAAACACCATTTGTAAAGCCAACCACCCCCTTGCCTGTTTACCTGACCCTCATTCAAAATATTTCACCATCCTAATTGCTGTATTCCGTATTCTTGCTAGCTAATCAAGTTCAATTTTTTCTTTTCAGTTTGCATTTGGCCAGTAATGCATACATTATGTATGGCTACTTATAGTAATTAAAAAAAATTATATACCAGATACCAGGGAGTTGCTGCCCCATGGCTCCAGCACAGATACCAAGGCAATCAGTTAAAATTATTTAACAACATAACGTACCTAAGAGTCATTTTCCAATTATCGTCATGTAAGACTTGTAATTTTTTTCTGCACAGCAGTTTACTTTTGTATATAAAGGTAAAAACGGCATTTCTATTGCTGATACTGCACCTAGGTCAAACCATTCTCACGTCATGCAGAAGCAAAGTCAATATACCAATTTAAGCTATTAAAATTAACGTTTGCTGTTAATACTTATAGCACATACACTTTACGTTCGTTTGTTTGCTATATATATTTCTTCTAACATAATGTCATACGAAAAAATACGTATATTTATCGTAAACGTAGCTACGTAACATGAAGTCTTTATGATTTAGTTTCATCTAAAATTCTTTGAAATAATGGCTTGTATATATTTTTATCAATAATTTTTTCTACATCAATAAATAAACTTAATACAACTACTTCACATAACTATTTTGCAATAAATGGAGAAAATGTAATATTTGGTTTTTAAATCTCATTAAGGTGATTTACTTTCTATAATAGTTGTTGAGATAATCTTTAAATTCATGGTTGTTTGATTTTCATGAGCAATAGTTACAAACATAATCAAGAAACATCTCTGCGACGGACAAAAATAAGAATCACTATTGGACAGTGAAGGAAACATTTTAATAAAATTAATTTGTAATTTTTGTTACTTATTTCCCAAAAGATACAGCCTATCACATATTTGGTTTTTAATATTTATCAAGTCAGTTTATTTTTAACTCGAGGGCTATTAGGCGAAATTATATATTACCAATTATTGTAACATGACGACATGCCAACAGTTCGGGATGTTCCCTTATGTTTTCGTTCTTTCGAAGAAATTACCAATAAAAACAAGGTCATAAGCAAAGAAAAACTCCGTGGATTTTACCTGGTGTGAAAGGAGTAAGACCGGAAATGGTCGTGTTGTCTCCTTCCATTTCAGCAGTTACTACAAATGTGTAGTTGACGCAGGCTTTGAATACACTCCTGTCCCACGACTGTGCACCCTCTTTGCACTGTTCCTCCGACTGTGATTCTGCACTCTCGTACCAGCAGGTGACGAACGATCTGATACATTTCTTGGAGTTGCCAGGAGAGTCCCAATAGGCGTAAATAGTATCTCCGGCATATTTTAAGTCCTTAATGGTTATAGGACCCACATCTGCAATTGCAAATTACAGAATAATTTAAGCAATTAATTTTGGACAGATATTTAGATCTGAAACTTGGCTAACTTAAGTATTTCCGTATTACAATTGGTAATATAAGTAATAATTATCATTAAAGTTTAAGGGGAAAGTATCCGACAGTAGGGTATAACATCCTGATGGCAGACTTAAGACTGTGCCTGCTTAGCTTCTGTGACCCAATAAGGATAACATGAAATGGATCCCTATGATATAGAAGCGAATAAAGTACCGATAAGCTAAGAGGAAAAACTTACTACACATAAAAAGTGCTCACTTAACCGTGGATAGCTTACACAAATTCCTATATTCATAGGTATGATGACAAGTATCCATGCAAATAACGAGAGACACATTGTGGATGATGCTGCAAGAAAAACAATTACGTGAATTTTATGTATGTACTTAGTACACAAAAATATTGCAATGCCTTTGGTTTGCGTCGTTTTTCGATTGTCCAGTTAAAAATGGAAACAACTGAAAATTCGGAGTTTTGATTACAGTGCAAATAGAAACATTTCTGTTTCGACGAAAAATCTGTTAATTAACATATTTGGTTGGTGTTCATTTAAAACGAATGTACAGAATCTTCTCTTTAAGGTGTTAAAAATGTCTTTTGCGACTTTGACACTCCGTTATGAGAAAACCATGAGAGCTAAAATTGTTTCGTAAGAGAAAAATGTATGTGTCTACAAAACTAACAATATTTCATGAAAATATAAAATTATGATTTTATCGCACTTTAACACCCTTGAGAATTTTTGCATTTGGAGCAACGTGAAAATACTTGTACTTCACTCATCTACACACAAGGTATGAACTGGCGGCCAGGATACATGCTGCGTTCCAGACGAAAAAAAACACGCCTGCTATCTTCGACTATGTGTGACACAACATGCTGCAACGCTGCACTGTATTTGTCGCATACGATGGTGGACATTTTGAGCGACAGATGTAATCCTTTACAGAATAAACCTGATTGCAACGCTAATAAACATGCATATTTGTTATTGCCTGACGTCATATTTCCTGTCAGGTCGCTAACTACCTCTGTTCATTAGTATTGTCATTCTCAGGTATATGAAAGAATTTACAGATATGGGTACCTCAGTAAAATGTTTCCAATTTTATCTCATCTGCCCTATCAATTTGTAACGCTTATTCTATGGCATCTGTATAGTAGCCTTGATTAAAGATATTTACTTGCAACAAGTTCCATATCATGAATTTATATATTAAATTACATTCATATTTACTCACAGATGACACATGTTGGAAATAAAAATTGTGTACGAATTCCCCAAGTCACATAGTTTACGGTAAAGTATGTATTATTTTTGCCGTAAAGCAACTGAAAGGTTTCGTTCGACTTGTGGCCGCCCGCTTACCTCCAAGTAATGTTTTAATCACGACGGTGTTCTTCCCAGATGTGGTACTGTTATGCCCCTCAGTTTCGAGTGATACTTCGTACTGAGTGCAGCTGGTGAGGCCGGTGATGTTGTAGCTGGTGGTGTTGAGAGGCAACACCACGCTGCGGGCCCGTTGTGGGTTCTGATACTTCCTCCACGAGACGAAGTAGTTAGTGCCGCACTGCAGGGCGGATGGCGCTGTCTTCCACGACACCAGGGCAGAGTGCGGGCTAGGACTCACCTCCAGGTCCGGTGAGTTGGACGGTGCTGCAAACAACGACAAAATTATTTGAAACGATGAAGCCTACGTCCCGCCCGCATCACCTTCTCTCCCACCATTCTGACCATCAATGTTCGTTGCAGCATACTATTTGATGTGCCAAAGGCACGATCTACAGCAATGTTCATCGTCATATTGTTATTTCTATATTTGTAGCAGATATTATTTTTATATTAGACATAAATAGTGACTAAATTCTGCACTTATATATTGATTTTATCTGTCATAGTTTTAGTGTAATGACTGGTAAATTTCTAAATTCGCACGTGATGTTTTTAATGCGACATTCGACTGTAGTCGAATATACAAAATATTGCTTAACTGCGACATTCGACTTTAGTCGAACATCGAATTAAATGACTTTGATAATACTATGTACATGGTTTTCTCGCTTAAAATTAACCAGAAATAAACCATTTAAAAAAAAGTTTTTTTTATTTTTTACACTTTCTTGGCATAATTAATTTTTTTTTATCCCGCAGCGAATAAGGACGACATTAAAACAAAGTGACATACTAAACCGAAAAAAAAAACCTTCACAGTGAATAACGAGGTTTAAGACTACAAGTTCTCCTGTACATTAAACACCAAATTATTATTTTATTAGTATTTTAAATTTCAGAATTTTTTTTTTTTTTTTTTTTTTTTGGAAATTACAAAAATATTTTATTTCGTATGTTATAGGTCTATAGAAGACTTTGTATCTTACAGCATCGTTATTCGCTGTGAAATCTGCAAAATCTACAAAAATGGCAACTTTCCTTTTTATAATATTTAACTAACATGATAATATCTAGGACTCTATAATAACCGAATTTCAACAATTGTCGCGTTTTGATTGGCAAATAATTTTACTATACCAAAATATCTGCCTAAGGGTATTACAGATCATAAAATTATTTTCAAATGAAAACGTGAATATTTTCGAACTTCGGTTATTATAGAGACGTAGATATCATAATATTTAAAGTTATAAAAAAGACAGTTTTCCATTTTTTTTTCTTTTTAGATGTTGTGCTTTCGAACCCTTATTTTTCTAACAACAAATTTTAATTATTTTCTCGAAGATGAAGCATACTACCGCAGAGTGCTATGTAAACAAAAGTCCGCTGATAGAATATCTACTCGACAAAAAAATCTCCTAGAAATTTGATGAGTAGTTCAGATTTGATTGACGTTTGAGTATTCCAGTCACCCATTCGACATCCTACCTTTCCATTTCCCTGAACAGTTAGTAGACGCTAGTTTTTTTTTTCTTCTTTTTTTAAGGCATGGAAACGGGGAAGGCTTGAGTATAACTCGTCCATCAAACACCTCATCACCTCTAGGCACGACGGACTTAAACTGACTTGCAGTGTTTTCGAAGGATGTATTTTTGAATGGAACTTAAAGCGATATCCCTTTAATTTTATTTGTGAAAAGTATGTGTTAAAGTCCAATGGAGGTTTCTATGATTCTGCTTCACTATACCGGTTGATATTTTCTCAGCAAGAGCAACGTGAAAAAGTAATTATTACCGCTTGAGGATCTTGGAGGTCATGTTTTAACTTCAGGAGAGTCCCTAATGTAAGACCGGATAAAGCGACTGACGGAAGTACACTTATATGTACAGCTGGGCGTATTATCGTCTGAAAAGGCACTCAGTGGGGTGGAAACAAAAAGTAATATTGGCCGGAGAAGTGTGTGTGTGTGTATGTGTGTGTTTTTGTAAGTGTCCGTGCGCGCGCGCGTGTGTGTAGAAGAGAAAATGTAACGGCAGCACTAATCTGGGTAAGAAATTATGAAAACGCGCTGTGCTTTTAGTCAGGTATCTCGCAGTAAAAAATACAGACATTTATTTACAAAATGCAACTTGATTGCGGTAAGTAAATTGTATGTTTAAAAGAAGAATATATATCCCAAATGTATCATGTATTACACTACTTCGCTGATTTTAAAAGTGTATTACAATCGTATTGATAATACAGTATCGCGACTTCGACTCTAGTAACAAAAATCATATTTATGTCATTGCTACAAAAAAAATTATATTGCCGAATATGTTTTAATTTTTGATAAACTGGAAGAAAACTTACTGAGATTCTGCTAATTTATTAAGTTAATAGGGTTCTTAAAGTCACGCTGTCTAGTTACTACTTTTTGCCAATGTTAAATTTTTACGCCTAAACAAGAGCAGATATCACAAATATGTCTGACAGTTTTGTTTAAAATCGTCTTCTCCATCTTGGCTGATTTTTTCAAGGCAGTGAATACTGTAGTTTTAGCTAATTGTGTAATTAAAGAAATTCGGCAAAAATCATTTCAAACAAAACTGCCAGACAGTTTTTTTTATATATGCTCTCGTTTAGAATTTATTGCTTTGTGGACCTACGCCGTTGCTCATGTTTTGCTTATCAAACATGTGTTGAATTACAAAGTACAAAAAAGAATGAACAAAAAACAAAAAAAAAAAAAGAGAAAAATGCAATCCCAGAGGAATTTTCTCAATTTTTTTTTCAGACTACAACGAAGAATTTTAAAGGTAGAATTCAGTCGAATATTGACACAACACCCGTACACAAAAGAGAGACATAAATAGAATCAGACTACCAAAATGAAAAAGGTAGAAGTAGACTCAACAAAATGCAAGAGACAGCATAAGTTAAAAACAACGAAAATATGTGACGATTCGGGAATTGCGATCTATTCCCGTCTTCAGGCTGAGACACAACTGGTCGGAACACCAATTTTTCATTTTGAAAATCTGGTTCTATTTGTGTCTCTCCTTTGTGTCTGGGTGTTGTGTCGATATTTGACTGAATTCTACTTTTAGAATTCTTTGTTATTGTCTAAAAATCCTGACAGTTCCTCTGGGATTGCTTTTCTTTTGTGGTTTTATTTTCTTCTTTCTTATTTGAATTTTGTCACTCAACATTAGTTTGAACAGCAAAACATGAGCAATGGTGTATGTCTACAAACCAAAAAATTCTAATTTTAAACTCCCATTGCAACAAACATTAAAATAAATTCAGTCGTGTCCTTTAAAAAAATTATTATCACAAAAACAGTGGAGACTAAAGAACATTGCCTTAAGGGTGCCGCCTACCCCGCCGTGAGAGGCTCAAAAGCAATGGAGACATAAGGACGACCTTGAAGCGTGTATCAAATGCCGCGTCGCCTCAACGAGCCAAGCGCTGAACTAGCATGTAAGGTTCCCGCCGAACTGTTTTTAATATGGGACATTAAGTGGTGACCATATCATTTTATTGTTGAAAGTCTGCAATTAAGTTCAGTGCAGGTCGCAATCTGAGTTTCACATACATCCGGTTAGTACATTTTAAAATACGGCAGTCGGAAAAATGCCGTTTTATGCATACTGTTGGAGGGCTTAGAAATAGTGTTTTAATGAGCGTGGCGTCTTAACAATGATGTTCCGACCTTGTCTAAGTATTTTATTTTCCTATGTTGGCAAAACGGGCACACGTGGCATATTTTCGTAGAAAAAACCTGTTTACGAACACACTGCAACGCATTTGAAGCGTGTGGTAGACGGCCGCCTTAAGGGCTGCACCTACCAAGCGCATTATAATGTATTGATATACATATACAAGGAAATATGTTATTTTTATTACTGTTCCATATACGTCTATTGTGCCAATGTATGAAAAGAAAAGACAATTTGCGCAAGAACGTAATTTAATTTTTAAAACACCACGGTCATTCAAAACGCTGTTTCGAAGCCCTCCAAGACATCATAAAATGACCTATTCACTGTAATACTTCAAAAATGTACTAACCGGATGTCTGCAAATCACTTATAGAAACGTGCACTGGACTTCGCTACACACTTTCTTTCTATAAAATTACGTTAATTCTGCTTAAACTTCTATTTAAAAATTGGTCGTCGAGAATTATGCACGCTAGTTCAGCGCTTGGCTCGTTGTGCGATGTGTTACTTGATACGCGCTTCAAGGTCGCCCTTGTAACTCTGTTGTTTGTAAGCCATTCAATGTGGAAGCGCCCTTGTAACTCTTCTGTCGCTTCTAAGCCATTCAATGTGCAGATAGGCGACCACCTTAAGGGGGACTGATCCCTGTCAGAGCGGTTTTACGGTTTTTTCTTATAAATCAGCGAATAGACACATTGTTTTACTTTTTCACGCTGACAAGGCATAGTTTATTGTTTCATTCACTTTTTGGAATACATGTGGCATTCTTTCTGTTAATGTTGCAACCTCTGTAGTCGCTCCCGTAAATAAAGCAATTTTTCCTTTTCAGCTGTTTCCCGTTGCAAAATAATGAATATATTATGGTTCCAGCAATTACAGAAAATCGATTAATTTTGTATATATGCCTTGTCGTGACAAAAATTTTTATACATCGACTGGAGCCGAAATTATCGAGAAGAAACTGATAAATCCAAGGTGGTAGGGATCGATACCCCTCAAGAGGCCGTGTCAGAGTTTCAGGCGCATGTAAGCAACCCGCATTAAACTTATATAAATCAAGGCTAATTTTACGTTCTCTATAGCAACATTATCTTCACGTTTTACAAGATACACAATCGTTCTTATTTTCGCTGCGTTTGCCGAAGTCAAGTTCAGAGAATGGTTGCTACAAATTTTACGAAACGTTTTTTTAATATCACGTTGCTAATGTAACCTTTTGTTATGCTTCATTTCGCAGAACGTAGCTCTATTAACAACGCCTGTGTATTTCATAAAGCACGAAGATAACGTTAATATGTTTAATACTCTTATTGCTATAGAGAACGTAAAATTAGCCTTTTTTATATGGAATTAATGCGGGTTGCATACATGCGTCTGAAACACTAACATGGGTGTTCGCGTAGCAAAAATTCATAATTTTTTATTTGCACAACATAGTGTACGTTTTACAGACGTTATTTGTGACATTTCCAACTTGTAAAATTTTTAACTTCTCAAATTTTTTTTCGTAGTGGTATGTCAAAAATCAGAATTTGCAAGCCATTGGAACATAGGAACAACAATATTCGCGTGACCTATTCGAATGAAATAATTTACACTGAAATTATATATTATAGGTAATATGCTAAAAGATTTAAAAACTCGCATTGAAATTTCATTGTACTTTTATTTTAAAATTGAAAATGATGATAAATCACTTCATTTATGGCAACATTTAAAAAAGTCAAAAGGTCTTTATTGTGTGCTTTCAAATATTTTATGACATGGCACATAATACCTCATTTCAGTGTAAATTATTTCTTCCGAGTAAGTCGCTTGGTTTTTGTAATTTCTATGTTCCAGTAACTTTTTTTTGACATGCCGTCATGGGAAAAAATATGACACAATATAATGTTTAAAAGTGGAAAATGTAGTCACAAGTGACGTCTATAAAATGAACACTATGTCATGAAAATATAAAATTATGTATTTTTGCTACGTGAGCCCCATTAAGGCGGCCGCATGGGTACACACATATTGCGCGTTCGAAGTCTAGAGTAGTGCGAAAGCAGTAAGGGTGACGAAGATCGCGCATCATGCCTAAACCTTAGCTTCTGGGCAAGTTGCTGAACTTACGAGCACGGTTTACAACAATATTCACCGTTATATTTCTACTTTTATATTTGTGCCACATATTTTATATTTTATGCATCTATTGTATCTAAATTTTTATCTTATGAATTTTCTTTATCTCTCATACTTCTTGCGTAATAGCTCGTAAGTGTCAAAATGTGCGTAGTACAGTTTTATGTACGCCACTATAGCCGACCGACATACCAAACTGAAAAAAAAAATCACAGTGAATAACAATGTTGCATACTACAAGTTGACATACATGAAAACAAAAAATTAAATATTTTTTAATTTAAATAAAATGCTGAAAATTCAAATGAAAATTTGGAAAATTCAACATTTTTTAAATACATACATATTTATATATATTTATTTATTTATTTATTTATTTATTTTGTTTTTATGTATGTCAACTTGTAGCCTGCAACGGTGTTATTCACAGTGAGTTAATTTTTTTTTTTTTTTTAAGTTTGTTAGTTATACTGTAGTGGCGTACATAAAACGGTATCATTCAAATTTTGACATTTACGAGCTAGAGAAAAAAATCTCATAAGAGCAAAATTTAGTCACAATTTATGACTTAAATAAAAAAAGTTAAAATATAAAAATAAAACTTATGACAACGAAAATTGCTGTAGCCTGCATCCAAATGTAGTCTTCTCGTCCATGACCCGACTCTCAACAATGACCCTTTAGTGTAATATTTAAGTTAAACATGTGTATTATACACGCCTGCAATTATGTTAAGAATGTGGTAAATGATATGTGCATCTGAAAGGACTTTAGAAACACCCAGTTTTACTGTTTTTAAAGGACGATAAAATAAGCTTTCAGGATTACTAGGAGACCGGGTATTAGTATACGCACGCACGTGTAACGTTCTTTGAATGATATTCCTAAGCAGATTTTATTAACGATTTTCGATAAAACGTAAATCGGCCGAAGTTCTGCGCGCAACTGAGAGGGCTGAGTAGGCGGCTATCTTAATGCTTTTCAAGTGCAAAAATGTCATTATTTAATATTTGTAGAAAATAATGTTAGTTTTGAATACGTAACTAGCGACCACATAAATCGTATATGGGACATTTGTGCTACGCATAGTATTCCCGCAACGACATATTAAACTTAAAATTGCATGTCACAGTAACGTACGCTTAAGCTCAGCTGGTTTTAATGAATTGAAATAATTTTCACTGGAAAAAAATGTCACGGCGGGTTATTTACTAAAATTAATTAAAAAAAAAAAAGTAAACAAAACGACGTATTTGCATAATGTCACCCCTCACAAACACTAAGACGTGGATCTTAAGGGTCTGACCAAAATCTCTCCACTCACTCTAATCGCAAGGAAATCAACTGGCGTCTGGCTACCCCTAGAGGAGTACTATTAAACAGTTAATTTTGTAAAAAGAGTTTCAAATAAGGTCACAGTGAGTCCTGTTCACAGTAGTGTAAGTGGCCTCTAGTCCATTCATAGTTAGTTCACTAAGATTGACTGTATTTCATGGCATTGTTACAAGCTAACAAGAAGTGGTATTTCATCGTAAAATATACGTACATATGGTTATCAGTAATGTGTCCGATGACAAAGTTTTACACAATGCTCGATATTTACAGTATAACAACAACGATGCAATAGTTTTCTTAGTCAACTGTGTGACGTTAATAAGACAAAATAACATGTACGAAATAACTTTGTAATCAGGTGTGTTAAATACACAAGAAATAAAATATATATATCTCGAAATTTGAAACAATACTTTACCTCTACCCAAAGTACCAGTGTAATACTAGGAATGTGCTTAAGTATAATTATCAAAATTCTTAATCGGTAAGTCTACTCTAAATATGAATCACAACTTAACAAGAAAATAGTTTAGAGAATTGAAAGTCAGATAATAATTACTACATCTCTATTTATAGTTGAAACGAAATAGGGACTAAAGTCGTGGGATTCACTGATAAATAGGTGGCTGCGTTGAATAATTGAAAACTGTACTTCTTTGCTGTTTTAGTAAATATATTATTTTAATTATAACGTCAATAATGCAAACCAAATTAATTATTTAGTTCTCATTTATACAAAGTGGTTGTCTTTCATCTTCGAATGGCATGAATAACTGGATGTAAGTTTTTAATGTGTGCAAATATGTTATTTTTATGCAATACAGTTTATTGTTAAATCCACCGGTGAAAATACTACGTAGTGATTAATAATAATACTTGCATTTTGGGGATAAAAGCCCCGAAGTGAATTTTACAGCATTTTTTGTTTCTTGCAAGAAACAGTAAACACATCTTGGGTCCTTCGAAGATTTCATTAAAAAGGTTTTACTGTACAGGTCGTTTCAGAAATACTTTTTCACATTTGGAGGGTGTGTTCCTTACACCAAAACAAAATAAAACGTAAATCTAAACATAGATCTGGAAATTCTTCGCTCTTGAGTTATTAATGAATATTTGCTGCAGTCAGTTTCAAGGTAACAAGTAATAAAAGTACTGTTTTTAGATTACTGAAAGATGTAACGGACACAAATATGCTGATTCCCTCATTTGTATCCTATATGGATAATGTGGAAGTGTTTGAGATGTTGCGACAGCGAAAGATATGATGTGTGTATGTGTGTGAGGGAGTAAGTTTATGTAATTTCAAAAATGTACTGTGAGTTTCTGATATTAGCATCCTGTTTTTTTTTTTTTTTTTGTGTAAGGAATCCACCCTTCAAATTTGTAACAGTATTTATGGAACAACCTTTATATATATATATATATATATATATATATATATATATATATATATATA
>PNEQ01104762.1:6880-25332 GCA_003012365.1 Medauroidea extradentata
TGTGTCGTGGGGTTTTACACGCAAATCACAGACGTGTGGTGTTACAGTAACCTTATTGTGATTGGTACAGTCAAATGAGAAACGTCACAGTTCAAAGGCACGCTGCCAATATCTATGAAGCAGAACTGCAGACGTGCACATAAGGCACTGGAACAAAGTGGGGCAAAATTCTTTTCGCGAAAAGTTCATGTCTCTAAAAATAGGGTAACAGCTCTACATACAAGCGAAAGCCCGTTATCTTTTCATGACTTGAACGTGCTTTGAAACCCAGCAAACTGTCAAGTTTTCCCGCGATATACCATCAACTCTAGTTATGAGTTGAAGCTGTACGGTTCTAATTGGACATGTAGAAGAGAGAAACGTTGCTTAAAAAAATTATAGCTAGTGTCACGAAGTTTTGGCCCAAATAATTTTTCCCCAGTTTGCCCTATTTGTGCCTTACGTGCACCTCTTCAGTTTTACCTAATAGTTAAGAGACAGTGGAAAATCGCGAAAATGTTTAAAACAGTCTCCAATGAACTGTATTATATTAACCGTGACACGTGTGAACAGATTTGGGACAAATTACACACGCTGTGTGTCCCAGCTGTGCTGTTCTATCTGGGCATGTTGTAGAGAGAAAAAAATGCTACAAATAAACGGTAGCCAATGTTTATACAAAACATTCAGTGTTATATACATCACGTTGGAGCCTAGCAAACAGTCAACTATTCCCGCGATTTTCCAGTGTCTATACTCATAGTTAGTGATTGGATGATTTAACTCTCTCGTCTCTGTGGTTCCACCCGCAAATCACACGTATGGCATTGCGATAACCTTATTGTGATAGGCACAGCCAAATGAGACACGTCACTTAACAAATAAAGGCTGCCAATAACCACGAAGCAAAGCTGCGTATGTGCACAAACTGGAGCAAAGTTCTTTTCGCGAAAAGCTCGTGGTTCTAATTACAGCCAATATAGACAGTTCACGATAACAAGAGTACTGCTTAAATTTTTCTTTCAACCATTTTGCAATCATCTGTAATGTGACCTGAAAAACATCCTTCGAACAAAAACCCACTTTAAACATTCCCCCAATATCAAAACTTAAGGGGGGCAGTCTACCGCAATTTTCATCACCATGGTTTTATTTTTATATCTGTACCGGTTAATTTTATTTCTTTTTGGTTTTAGTTACAAAATGTGACCAAATGTTCCCCTTGTAAATCATTTTTATCTCGCATAGTTTTTGCGTAATGGCTCGTTAAAGTCAAAATTTCCGTGTTTACGTTTTAAGGAAGACACTAAAACCAACTTACTTTCCAAAGTGAAAAAAGATCAGAGTGAATAACGATGTTGTAGGCTACAATTTCAGTTATGTTTATCTACAAAATAAAAAATGTTTGTATTTTTTATTATAAATTTTTTTTAATTTGAATTTTAAATTTTAACTTTTTTATTTAAATTCAAAAAACAACTCTTCGTTTTTATGCACGTGACATTATAGCCTGTGACGTCTTTATCCATTGTGAATTTTTTTCATTTTCATAAGTCAGTTGGTTTTAGTGTAGTCCTTAAAACGGAAACATGCAAATTTTGATTTTAACGAGCCATTACGTGAAAACTATGACAGATAAAAGACATTTCATTAGAGCCAAATGTAGTCACATTTTGTGTCTAAAATAAGAAAAAAAATGTGTGGTACAAATAAAGAATAAAACATTGAGATGAAAATTGCGGTAGCCGCGCCCACATATTTGGCCCAAATAAAATACAGTTTTCTGACATTAAAATTGTCGGTGAGTGCTCATTTCAAAGATAACTGACCATACAGTATGTTACAGCACGGCGGTTTCTGTCTGGAGAGCGAGTACACCCTGAGGATGGGAAATCACATAGAAATGAATGGTCGGAAAAGCTGTCCTGACGCCGTAGTGACGACACAAAACACAAGAAAGAAAGAATACGAACAAGAGGAGAAAACATGTTTGTTAGTTCTAACACAGCAAAAATGCTGGGAAGTCTTTGGCTGACGATGATCGATGTTTTTGCATGTTTTTTTTTTTTTTTGCTGTATTAAAAATAATAAACATGTTTTCACCTCTAATTCGTGTTCTTTCGTTCTTGTGTTCTGTGTCGTCATTACTGCGCCAATAAAGTGTTTCCGACCACGCATTTCTATGTGATTTCCCATCTTCTGGGTGTACTCTTATCTCACCTGAAAGTTTGCAACCACCGTACTGATACACTGTTTATAGATCCAGAATCGTCAGCGTTATACACAGATAGGAGACGGGCAGTCAAATTTTCCCGCTATTTTTCTGAGATTCTAACTAACACTGGAATACTGTAGGTGGAAGACAGGGGAGATTACCTCCCCTCCCCCACCTTTCTTTCTCACACCATTCCTCCATTGCCGGTTTTGGAAGCGAGTGATGACGTCACAGACGGTAGCAGGATTGATTTGTACCGCACGAGGTGCGCGGCGCCTCAGATCTAAACTCATATTAGTCACTTCTTGTGACCTCGGCGGGAATACCACGGCAGTCTCATCTTCGTACTCGGCAAAGTGTTGCTATGTCGTACGATAATTATCGTTTTGTACCTTATTATTGCAATTTGTACCGTAGACAGTACCTGCAATGGCTAATGACAAATTGTACCATAATTTCACGTTCAGTACGAAAAATCGAAAACGATTGTCAAATCGTTTGAGAGGGAAAATAAAATCAAACATTTATTTTACTTTGTAAGGGTTTTTTCCTGGCTCTATCATACGTCGCAATGTTTCTACAGCAAATTCAGGAGACTGACAGCAGTATATTATGTTATTCCTCGCATCTGCCGTCGCATGGACATAGGCTATGTACATGACATATGCTACGTGTGCAATAGCATTATGGGCAAAAATTGTTAGAATACTGGAGGCTGCACAAAAATCCTTAAAGTTAATATAATTTGTTATTAAATTTGATTTCATGTGTCTTATTTGAATAGTTACTATTTTCTACAATAATATTTCATATATAGTAACTGTGTGAACAGTAGCATTTTTTTTAATGAAAATTTTTACAAAAGCTAACAATGTACCATAATTTCTCTAGAAAAACGATAATTTAAAGTTCTGAAACGATATTTCGTCGTAAAGGACCTGGCAACACTGACCCTCGCTAAAGGCATGTAATTTCTTTCTTTCTTTGACGTTCTAATGTCTAATGGTACCGCTATTCTCGTCACAGTGGTCGCCTACCCAATCCACCGAGCGGTGTGGAGAGCTTCGGACTGTTACACTGCTCGAGGCTTGTGACCTTCCCCACCTCTCGCAGCAAGCAATTGTAAATCAAGCCAACTTCCTCCAAATTAACTAAGTAATAATTTAGTCAAATAATTAATTATCAAATGACCCGGCGCCTCCACCAGTGTTACAAAATTGTATTTTTTTTTAAGTCGTTTGACGCATAATTTAAAGTGTTGGGTAGCTGTAGTCAGAGGTAGTCACTTTATACTGAAACTAGTTAAGTGATTAAGTTAAGGGCGAGGGTTACGGTTAAACGAAATATGTTAATCTAATTACGGTGGCTTTACTATACATATATATTTTAGTTACAAAATACTACATGGTTATACTATATAATTTAAATAGGAGGGGAGAGTCTGTTAAGATAATTACGATAATGTTATACTCTATGATGGGTGACCCTTTGGACACCTTAGACCTCACCGTAACATGATGTGCCGGAGGTTGATGATGGATGTGCTCGGCTATCGACGGGGATGGCGGCACATCGTGGGTCTCGACCCAGTACCATCCTGGAGACATACCTCGGTTCCTCCAATACATTGCATTATATAACCACACTTCAGTGCAGGTGGGGAGAATCGCTGAGGCCCTTGTCTTGTGCAACCACTGACCTGATTGCACTGCCGTCATCGCTAGCGAGTCCTCCAGGCGCGGCTCTGGTAATCGTAACAGGACGCTGCCAGAATACTCGAAAACTTCTCATCGCACATGAGTGATGTATGCTTAGGGATGGCATTTAAAAAAAAAAGTTACTCAGGAGTATACCCATTTCAAATTCACCACTACTCAGTATAGCGTAGATTATACCCACCGAAAATTTGGAAAGTAGGGGTTTTTGAGGTCTTTTTTAGTTACGCAAATAATGCCCAGAATACCTTCAAAATGTATAGGCATGTAAAATACCACTTTGTCTTAAATAATATGTCATAAAATAATAGGGTCACTATAGAATGTCTCATACGAGCGCGTTGGCGAGAAGAAACCAGTTACGTAACTTGCGCCTAGAGGCTAGGTTGAGACAAGATGCGCTGGCTGTCTCGCCCTTAAGAGGGCGTGGTACATAATTCATGTCTAAAAGTATTAATCTCTAATTGTAGGTTTCTAGGAGCTAATTTGCGAAAATTAAACAGTAGCAATCATAGACAACAGTTTTAGCCAACCTTTTAAACAAAGTTGTTTCAGTGTTACGATCTTCTGAGGTACAATCTCTGACGCCGGAACCACGTGCATTTAACTGCGGTGCAAGAGATCACGCGTAACGACTTAGTAATTTTGGATAAATATTTACTTATAAAGTTGGCAAATACCATTATGTAGGCTTGTCATTGAGTATTTTATCTACACTGGCTTCGAAAAAAACGTAGAAATCTATTGATGTTTTCAGCGTTTATGTATTTACCACACTCTTCTATGCCTCGAACGTACGAAATATGTTCATAATATACCACGTCAATTCTGGGCTAAATAGAAAGAGAAAGGGTAAGTGGCAAAATGTTGTATGACATTTTACGTGCACAACGTAGCAACACAGCACGGAAAACGTCCCCTCTTTTTTTCAACGTCTAGGTGTTATGTTATGTATGTTACGTCAAAAGACGTTTTAAAAGAACTAGACTGTTACGCGCTGCTCTTTTATTACATTACTAAATTGAACGCTGACGTATTGGAGGAGAAGATAGGGAATTGTGTTTAGTAACAGGGGTGGGGGTAACGATTTTTTTCTTCAATAAAAACTTTCGTATGCGACGTCGTATATTGGGCTGCAATATGGCGCCGTTCGATTTGGTAACACATAGAGATAGGCCATCAGAATTGACCTTACACTCCTTGGTTATGTCAAGTAAGCGTTCTCATGTTAAGACTGCTTGGAATGTTAACCCAACCCATAATACGCAGGTCAGAACAAGTAAGATATCTGTGTGGAATGCAAGAGGGGACTAACTACTGCGCTGTGTTGCCACATTGTGCATATAAAATGTCATCGTACAACTTTATGCCACTAACATTATCGTCTCCTATTTAACGCAGGATTCGTGTGGTGTGCTAATTATGCGATTTCGCTCGTATAGCATGTATAGTTCTCTAATACACATATTTAAAAATGTGGTGATGTTTGCCAGAACCTTCAAACTACTGTACTGAAAAAGTTATCTTCTGAAAACAGCGACGACTGACGAGTCGGGTAAATGTGGCCCCGGATGTTTACACACGGGGTGGAAAAAGACAACTCCTCGATAGACGACGTCAGCTTCGGCCGCGAAACCTAACCAGATCAAATTCTTCGTCCAAGGCCGATGAGGGGAAGGGGTGGGGGATTCTCCGAGTCGCGTTTCAAGTTCCGGGACGATACCAATCAGGATCCGTTCCGTCGTCCAGATCGCCGGATTATCTGGATGACTCGGCAAACTGGATCTCGATCATGTCGCAGCCTTCCTCCCTCCTACACCTTCACCGTACTTCAGCCTGCTTGCTTTCTTGTTGCCCACCCGTCCTTAGATTGTTTTGGCTCCCCTCCCCTTCTCCTTTCTAACCCGTCGTGGGTTCTTCCGCGATAGTCTGACGGCCGCAGGAACGTTGGGACCAATCCTTATCAACATATATTAAGGGCAATAGCAGCTATGTTGCCTCTCCTCATGACAGCTACAAGGTTAGGGGCTACTTATTTTTACGCTGATCCAACTTCAGAAAGAGTGAAATATGGATTTACCCTTGACAGTCAAATCAGTGAATGTAAAAACTAATTAATAGCAGCGCGTAATATACGTTTTAGTAGGTAATTGTTTGTACCAACGCGAAAATCATTTTATTGCATATTACATTCACGGTACAATTTTACCGCCGCGCTCTCTCAACACGTATTTACACCTAATCAGCACATTTAATTTTAACATCATACGTTAGCGTTCGAGTGAGTGAGGGGTGGCATGATTTAAGTATGGAGCAGAGCCGGAATGAGAGGCCTCCGAGCAACCCCGCCAACCGACGGCACCCTCAGCCCGAATTTCACATTCAAAAGTCCGGGGACCGAAGCCGGATCGGCTTGGTGGAAAGCGAGTTATCTGACCATTCGGCCACCGAGAGCCCTGTTATCTTTCAAGATAAAGGGAAGGTTTGCTATGTTTATTTATGAATGTATTTATTTAAACACGAGCAAAATTAAACACTATAAAGTTGTTCATATTGTAGATTGCGGATAACTAGATACAAACAACTATGAGAACAAACACTAAGGTACACAAATTCTTAGATAAAACAGAAAAAAATTGAGAAAAACTAATACTTTTATACAAAGCCGAATTTGAATTTTGATAGTGGGATATATATTATACGAGAGAAACAAATAATGGAAAATGATACATACGTCATCATTAGAGGTACATAAATTTTGCATATACATTCCAGGTCAGGTTGAACCCCAATTATGTATACTTCATTGTCATATCTGTGACTTACTGGCGGCTGTTATGAAACGCGTTTGACTACTGCAAGCCAGTAGTAAATAAGGAAATAATTCATAGAGCTATCGCGTGCTACTCGCTTGTACGGTAGTAAGCCAATGAATAATTGACTGCGTCCAGTGCGTGTACAGGACTGAGAAATCTAGGCTACTGCCAGATGAATCCGCGAAATTGACGTACCTCTACTTATAATATAAAATATGGTGGAAATACACCCTTGAAGGGCTTTGTCGTCCCAGAAAATCAAAGGTCAAGTGAAAAAAAATATAAAAACAAGCTAAATTTGGCTGTCTACCCGAAGACGGGAGCATATGTCTAATTAAATGTCTTTACAAACTCATCTGAGATACTGTGTTCTTTTGTTTTTACATCAATGTTCCGTCTAGTCTTGTTGTTGGATCGTCTTGTTTTGTGTGCAACATTGTCTTCGTTTAGTTATTGTCTTTTTCGTTGTAATTTGTATGTATGAAGTTTTTCTCTTTTCGCTTGATCATTTGTTTTAAATATGCACTTTTTCGTTTTTCCCCGTTTTCCGACATTCGATACAATTCGTTTGCAATTTGCTGTGTTACGTTTATGGTATCCCCTCTGGCCAGAAGACGCACTGTTCTTCATGAAAGCTGCTGCTCTTCAACTAGCTGTCTGAGATCGAGACGATTTCTAGAAATCTGGCTGCTATGAATCTTCTCAGTAGGTTCTATTCGAAACGTATCACAATGCCAGCCGGCCGCGAACTCCAAAACTTACAATATGAACAGCTCACAGCATACGAATAAACTATGGCATCGTTTACTTAAAAGCTATATAGGTGGTTCACAAAAATACTGTCAAAATCCGAGCAGTGATACCTTGTGAAAGATAAAGCAGAAACATTTTAAGGCACTTTGAACGTAACTGTAATGTTAGGGGAGTGTAGTAGTAGGTCTTGAAAATTTCAATTTAAAATCAATTTTCTAACAACGGAAATCTGATACACTTAAACTGACCATATTCAGAACCCAACTTTTTTGATGCGGCTGACAAACCAACGGCAAACGCAGATTTATACCTTCACCCTAATGAAAATCAAAGGGAAAGCCACAATGAATCGCATCGTACAGAATTTGTACCGTCAGATATTCCAACATGAGAAAGCGAACTCTGGAGTAGTTTTACCTATGTAACGAAAACAGCCCTCTTGCTTCGATTGGCTAGGACGCATCGTTTTCGTGCAATATGCACTTGAATCTTTGGTGGGGTGGTACAGAACCTAGCGCGTATAGGCAATAATATGTATAGACGATTCGGGATAAAGAGAGCACTTTTGAAACCTAGTTACTTTCCTCCTTTCAGTTAATTTATAATTTCCTGTCACATTATAATATAAACGAGGCAACCTAAGTAACAATAAAAGTATATAGATACCGAAACTACAAAAGTTGACTTCTAAAGCTGCAATGAATAACAATTTTTTTAAAATTATTCTAATCACAACGGTCTTAAAAACGCTCATTTTTTTGCGAATCGGATATAGACCTACACCAACGAGCTATATAGTTAACATACAGGGTCGAAAACGCTTTCAAAGTGAAGCCCAATTGAACGGCTGTTTTGACCCAAGAAAACATGGCGAACAGCAGTGTGGCCAACATTATGTTGAAAATCCAGTATTACGTTCTCATAAAATCCGTTACTTTAGAGCTCCACTATATTCCCGCTAAACACAGGGAAAAATTCCAATAATTATTGTAATATATTATACTGTAATAATGTTGAAATTAGCATAATCGCTCTCATATTTTGACCGGATATAAGAGTCCACCATTTTATCTAGGGTCAAAATATTACGTTCAATTGGGCTTCACCTCAGGGCCTTGAAGATTGCTGTTTCCGCCCCTCTATGTTTACTTTATAGCTCGTTGATCTACACGTATGTACAGGTCTCGATTTCTTCGGCTAAACACATTACTTCAGTTGTAGTGACAGAGCCAACAACAAAGTGACGACTAAGGTTATGTTAGTGATTTAAGGTATGGCACAGGATATTTGCTGTGAATGTCCAACATTGTTAGTGCGGTGCGGCGGTACACTAAAAAAAAGTATAGTTACAGGTACCATACTTGTGTTAAAATAGAGACAACAAAACAGTTTGGTTGATGGTACTACTCTGGACAGTTCCTTCAACGTACTGTTTTGTAGGCATTACCATCTGGTTTGTAAAAGCAACAAGACTCTTTGTTTCTTCTACAAAACAGATTGTTGAAGGAACTGTCCAGAGTAGTACCAACAACCAAACTGTTTTGTTGTCCCTATTTTAACACATGTATGGTACCTACAACTATACTCTTTTATCAGTGTATATCTCGTTCATCCTGTGTTCATTTTTTAAAACGGCGACAATTTACATATTTTTTGCATAGCATTACATATGGTAGCCATTTGTATATCTTTTTATAATATGCCATATATGTTGAAATTTTATGGTATTTCTTCAAACTTGGTATAAATATACTACATAACCTATAAAGCTGACTTGACTTTTCTGTATTTCGGTTATCATGTGTTCACATTTTCATAATGGCGGCCATTTATATATTTTAATTTTACGACATTTTAGAGGACATATTTTTCCGAAGTTCATTGATCTTGTCACACCTATTCTAGGTATTTGACAGGACTTTTTGTGTACTGCGTTCATCCTTGGGTAGTATTTTGAAATCTGCGGCCATTTTTTTATATGTATGATCGAAAGGCATCTCAGAATTTTTTTGCTCAATTTAATCAAACTCGGTACGGGTATATTGCATAGTAGGCCCTAAGCTCACTTATTTCTTGTATATTTAATTTATCACGTGTCACTATTATAAATATTCCTAGATGTACGTAAACAATTTTAACCTTCAGGGTTAATTTGCACCCACTTTGAGGAAAGTAGGCTTATCAGTTATGCTGGTAACTTCTTCTTTTAATTTTGAGAAGAAAAGTATTAAGTTTGGGCTTATAGAGTGAATTATATTAACTGCCGCTACAGTCGAAATATAGCATTTATACTTTTAATGTATGTTTGGGCAGCAATCAGTACCGTAAATTAAGAATATAAAATAAATTTTCTGTATAACTGCGACCTAAATACGTTAAAGTTCAAATGCTGTTCTTGTACTGTAGCAAAAGATAAATATAATTCACGCCTTAAAGCGTATGAAATAAAATATTCAACGCGTTGGGTAAGACCCCGCTTTAAGGCGGAATGTTGGACAATTTTACTGTATTTCAGTTTTGAGCCATATAATTTATTAAAATTGTATTATCAAAATTTTCTCTTCGACAAAGCATAGTATATATTACTGGTAAACTGCTTTACATGAATAGTGGAATTTTTCATTAATTAGTTACACAGAATCATTGCAAGAGAATTCTTGAAAGGTAACCTATAATTCTCTTGCAATGATTCTGCATGACAAGTTAATAAGATTCCATATTATTTATCTCAAGCAGTTATAAGATTATATCGTATGCTTTGACGAAGAAGGAATTTAGGTAATACGATTTGAATAAATGTTATGGCTCAAAAACTGAAAATATAAGAAAATTGTCTAACATTCCCTCTTAAGGGAAGGGGTTCGATTCCGAGCAAGGATACATCACAGCATAAATTGAATTTTAGTTCAGGGGAGCGTGTTGTACAGAATCTCGTGTGTCTGACGCTTAAGGGGTTTCCCTAGTTATGCTGCGTTTGTGTGTTTGAGGCAAAAGCGGCAAGGTTATCGTTGACAGGCTTATCTCGTGTATTATCCGCGCAAACTGCTCAGCCGGCTTGCAGTGATTTACTATTATTATTTTTCGTATGAGACTGTTAGCGGTGACCACATTATTAGAGACTTACAAAGTTCACGTTATTTTCTGACAGCTGACTAGACTCCAAGTGACTAAAGGCTCGTTCGACGTCTCCCGCCGGCCAATATTGTCGTGACTTGCCGCGGAGAATGCTTACACGGTAGAGAGGCCAATCTCTGTAAAGACGTAACACACGTAAATGACAACACATAAAAGTTCGTGGCCAATTTAATCGTAGATTATGCTCGGTTATGAATAGGAAAGTGAAGTTTAGTCTGCTACCATTAGATAACGCAAATTTAGCATGCCTCTATACATTATTTTAATTGTTGGCAGCATAGTTCAAAGTTTGTTTCTATATTTCTGTTTTTCTAATGTTATGATTTTTCGAGATTCGGCAGACTGATAAGCCATTTTGAGGGGCCCAAAATAATGTTTCTAATAAACGTGCCAAATTTTGAAAACTATAGCGACATAGTTTGAAGTGTGTGTTCTTTTCGTAGATATAGAAATATAATGCGCGTTAAGTAGTTCTGTAAAAAAAAGAATAATCTTAAATGAGCTGCAACGCATTTGAAGCACACGTAGTGAGGCCCCTTACCGATACACAGACACAAAGATGGCCGTATATCATTCGACGTCGTTGGCTCCAGATTCCTATTCTCTCACTTCCGTAGTAATTACCACCCCCTTCTCCCGGCTAAGCGGTCTCGCTATCCAGCCCTTTAAGGGTATTCAAGTGCGATAAAATAATAATTTCATATTTTTATGAAATATCGTTAGTTTTGCAGACGATACTTCTGAGTGTAGTTTCATCTTACGAAACAATTTTAGCTCTCATAGATTTCTCATAACGGGGCGTCGAAGTCAAAATTTGCATGTTCTGCTGCCATGCAAATAGTGAAAACCAATCAATATACTTAAATGAAATAATTCACTGTGAACTTACATCCCATGAGCTATCCAATAAAACGTTTAGAAACTCACAATGCCATAAATAACAGAAGTAAAGAAATATTTGCAAAAATTCAACTTTTATTTAAATAGAAAATAGTTCGCGGGATGAATATTAACGTTTTAGTACGTAGCCCATGGTATGATATTTCACTTACATAAGTCAATTGGCTTTCACTATTTGCATGGCAGCATATCATGCAATTTGTTACTTTGACGCACCTTTATGAGAGAACTATACCACATAAAATTGTTTCCTATGAGGAAATTGCACTCACAAGTATAGTCTACAAAACTAATAATATTTCATATAAATATAAAGTTATGATTTTAATGCACTTGAACACCCTTAAAGACCAGCCGGCCGTCGAATTCCCCGCTGCTGCTATTTCGAGCACCACGGAGCGTGAAACAGGGGGTCACCCACGCGTGCTTAGGAGCGGTCTCCGCGCTATATAGGCAGCTCACAGTAATTAAGACACGTTTGAAGGCCGGCTTGACAAGCATAATAATATAATCTTTGAAAGAACTGTGCAATGGGAATTCATGACTGGATTTGTTTGTATGGACAGACTCCATTGCGAAATAAATGACTGTCACAAGAAAACCGAAAGTAAAAATAAGACAAGAAAACATAAAAAGCAGAGTATGCTTTAGTCATCAGGATACATACACAACAAGAAATTCCAAAACTGGAATATGGTCAGATAAAACAAGGAACAAACAGAAAATAAAAGAAATAACAATAATATAAAAAAAACCTAAGTTGACATTCGACACAACGATGAGACGAAACAAAAACACAAACAGAATCACAGCAAACGACACAACGACGAGACTAAACAAAACACAAAGGTGTCGGACACAAACAGAAAAAACAACAAACAACACAAACGATGAGACGAAATAAAACACAGTAGTTTTCCAAACAGTCAGTATGAACGACGTTTCGGGAACTGGTATCTGTTCCCGTCATCAGGTAGACACACGGGGTTCAAGAACACGAGTGCGACTGATGAGGATACTGGAAAACCATGGGTTTATATAGGGTAAAGCCCCTTATCGTGCTCAGCCAATGGGAGACGAGCTGTCTCCTGATTGGTCGCGCAGCATGTATTGACTCTGATTGGTTGTGGTGGGTTGGGTGTTTCTTTTTATTTTGTGCTGTAAATTTGTTTCTCTTTTAATCAGTGGGATCCACATATTTTTTAATTCAATGCTCTGTTGACTGAAAATATTACTATTGCTAATAATAAAGGCTGATTCTTTTATTTTTCTTTTAATTTTGTCAGTTTCCTGTGTAAGTGGTTTAGATTCTTCCCAAAGGATTTTGTGGCTATTTTCCCATGCATGTTCGGCCAGTCTAGATTTTTGGGTTTCACCATTTTTGCAATTGTTTTTACATAAAAAGAATTGCAAAAAAGGTGAAACCCAAAAATCTAGACTGGCCGAACATGCATAGGAAAATAGCCACAAAATCCTATGGGAAGAATCTAAACCACTTACACAGGAAACTGACAAAATTAAAAGAAAAATAAAAGAATCAACCTTTATTATTATCAATAGTAATATTTTCAGTCAACAGAGCATTGAATTAAAAAATATGTGCATCCCATTGATTAAAAGAGACAGATTCCAGTTCCCGAAACGTCGTTCATACTGACTGTATGGAAAACTACTGTGTTTTATTTCGTCTCATCGTTTGTGTTGTTTGTTGTTTTTTCTGTTTGTGCCCGACACCTTTGTGTTTTGTTTAGTCTCATCGCTGTGTCGTTTGCTATAATTCTGTTTGTGTTTTTGTTTCGTCTCATCGTTGTGTCGCATGTCAACTTAGGTTTTTTTTATATTTTTGTTATTTCTTTTATTTTCTGTTTGTTCCTTGTTTTATCTGACCATATTCCAGTTTTGGAATTTCTTGTTGTGTATGTATCCTGATGACTAAAGCATACTATGCTTTTTATGTTTTCTTGTCTTATTTTTACTTTCGGTTTTCTTGTGACAGTCATTTATTTCGCAATGGAGTATGTCCATACAAACAAATCCAGTCAAGCATAATAATAGTATTATATGTGTATGTGTGTATACAGAATGTTCGCAGACAAACTACGACATTCAAAATGGTTTCAACTGAAAATAACAAGACCTATGATAACTATTGTGAATTGTGTTACTTTATTAAGATCTTACGTTTTTTCATAATTGTGTACTAGTAACACTTCCTACGTGAGAGAAATCGAGTTCCTATGTTTTTATTGTGCCCACGTGTGTAACCCTAGGGTATTTTTAAAATAATTTTAATGTGAGTTATGCTGATACTAAATACACAATACACATGAACTTCATGGAACATTCAAAGCTATTTTTTTTTTAGAACAATTTGTAAAGGGTATAATTGTTTGCCTACATGTTACGCAACCCGCATTAAGATTCCAGTCGTACAGCTTTCAAGGTGTGCGTAGAGTAACATCGTGACCAATGTTTTTCTTAAATATCTGGTAGGTTTGATTTATTTTCGACCAAAATCTTCTTAAATGTCTATCTTTTTAGGGTTGGATATCTCCCTTATGAGTTACTGTACGATATTATTCGTATGTTTCCTATAAGCAGTTCAGAATAAAGTGAGCACTCAAAAAAGTCCTGCTAAATTTCTATTTTCAGCCAATTTGTATCTTTCCGCGCGTAACGGCTAACTACGGGAAATGCCTCACCTCTGTAGACACGTCACTTAATGTTTTCGCGCTTAAAATAAATCGTTCAGTTGATATAAACCTCCATAGTTTGATTTTAAAAGTTTATTGAATATATAAGAAAATATATGTTGAATTGAGTTGATTTTATTTCAGTGTTGTTCCATTTAAATAGAAAAATACACTGGGCTATTTACGGTAGATAGCTGCCAACCATACAAGTAATAA
This sequence comes from Medauroidea extradentata, assembly GCA_003012365.1. Lineage (NCBI taxonomy): Eukaryota > Metazoa > Arthropoda > Insecta > Phasmatodea > Phasmatidae > Medauroidea > Medauroidea extradentata. The sequence continues at coordinate 21,303 of PNEQ01104762.1, forward strand.
GGTGAACTATAGTTATTGTTAAATTATATGCAGTAACAGTTAGTGATTTTTTTCAAAGGTTAAATATTTAGTGTTCGCTTTATCCCGAACGACCTATATTACGTTTCGGATACGGGTTCACCTAACAACATTTGTATTTGTAGTTCATGAAATCCCTGTGTATACTCATTACTTATAATTCGTGCAGTATTATTCAATTGTAACTTTAAATACGTTTTAAATATTTTATCAGTTAAACTGCTACTTAACTTTTAACATTAGTTGAAAAACAAATAATTTCTGAATGCGCGCTAACATATATCTGCCTGACACTTATGTTACATGAGACGGCAAACAGAATTTTATTATAACCTTTCCCCACCAAATTTCCGCGTAATTTTTTAGTCGGTTGCAAGCATGATACTTTTAACGCTATCTGATGCAGCTCCTGGGCCGAATTTACGATCATGAGAAGTGGAGAAAAATTATTCCTTTCACGGAACTTCTTTTGGCGATGAAATCACCTCGAATACAAGCTAAGTTAAGGGGTGCGTGATTCCGTTGCCAGCAACACATATATCTAACGTGTAAAATTCAGCTGTATACTCTTTTGCTCGTGCTTTAAAATTAGTCATCGCGACAGTTGTACTGTGGGTTCTAAGATAATAATAAATATTGCTGAAATCGCACTGAAGCAAAGGAATTAAATTTTACTTCACGCTCCTTAAGTGTGAAACCTAAGAAGGCGCGTTGACTACGTATGTTTGCGTCGACCCTCGGAGATAGAAAATAATTTTCAACCTTTAACTGCGGAAGATTGTGGTTGTTACAAGAGAACACAAAATAGTCAGCGATTCTTGCTATACATAAAAAAAAAATACCGATATATACGGTGGGAGTAAACTTGGTAAGAAAATGTTTTTATGAAATGAAAGTTTTCTACACGTTGTTAGAAGACTCTAAAAGTGTATACTTATATTTTAATTATTTAATTTATTTATTTGGCGCTTTATGTGCCCTCGAACAGCACAAGGTATTGGTAGATGAAGACAGGAAATGGAGTATGAATCGGCCAGGGAACCGTCCCAGCATTCACCTGGAATGATTTCGAAAAACCCTGGAAAACAGAAATCACGATGGACGGGGATCGAACCTCCTGAATGCGAGTGTTTTACCACTAATCTATCTTGCTCGGTCAGACTAGTACAATATTATAACAGAGCTTAACATAATCTATCTAATAGCGTAAGTACGGAACGTATCCCGTACTGTGTATTGGTGAAAAAGTTCCCGATATGGGTAAATATTAAGAATCACAACTTATCGTGTACCGAGCAGACTATTGATTTTAGACATGCAGTTTATTGATGAGAAATGTTTCTAGAGACGTTATATTAGGTTAAGTAAGGGTGTTTTAGGTTATGTTAGGTAAGGTTAAGTTCGATCCAACCTAATAATAGGTTAAGAAATGTTAGGTTACCTAACATAATATAAAATAACCTTACCCTACAATTTTTACCTAGGACTTCTTCTAATGATCCAAAAAGTTCTACGTAAATTTTTGTAAGGTTAGGTTAGTTAACTTTAGATTAGGTTAGTTTAGGTTAGGTAGCCTAACCTGAACTTAATTTTAGGTAATGTAAGGTTAGGTTACTTAACCTAATCTAACATAATATAACATATTCTAAATAATCTAACGTAGTCCAACATAACATAGCCTAACATAACCTAACTTAACCTGACCTAAACTAACCTAAAATAACCTATCATAACAACCAAAATTTATGTAGGACTACTTATAACGAATCTAGAAACATTTTTCATCAATGAACAATATTTCTGTAATTAATAGTTTGGCCGGTACACGATGAGTAGTGATTCTAAATATTTACGCCAGTGTGGTCAGGAAGTTATTTTACAGTCGTGCATTTCAGAATATTAATTATTTTTTTGCGAAACACCCTAATACCTGTCGCAAATGTTTTGCAGTGTGTTGAAAAAAAAAATTAACGAAAATATTTTACATGCACCTAGTGTGTATATTTACTAAGACAGTCACATTGCAGGTTGTTGCGAAAATGTGTGCCAATATTTTGGAGGAAACTGTTCCCACGTCTAGGGGAACAAAAAATATTATGTGAGCCAAGGTCCGAAAACGCGCCACATTTCCACTACCATCGTACCTGCCTTCATGAAATGGTTCATTTTCAACTGTAGGTTCTATACAAGGAGATTTATCAAAATTTTCCACCTGACATGGCAAATATTGTGTTCACAACAGTTATAAAATTGTCACACCTTTACTACCTTTCTTAGATTTAGACCTTCTGGAGATAAGTAATTTTTTGGGGATGTATGGTATAAGTAGAGCTATTCGTTTATCGCGGGAAAACTTGACTGTGTTTGCTGGATTTCAACACACGTTCAGCTTACTAGGTAATTACTGGCTTTCTCTTGTACATGGAGCTGTTGCCCTATTTCACTGAGCCGATAAGATACCTGCTCTTGTAATATTTGTTGTCTGTTGTTGGTCAGACGTAGATCACCCATTCATACATGCTTTCAAGAAACTGCAGCGTTTTCAAGGCTATGCTTGCACAAATCATTTTCGCTGTACAGTGTTATTGAAAAAACACAGACAACGCTTAGTATGATGTGCGGGACGACAAACTGATCATTGAGGACTTAACATTCAAAAGGGGCTAAGTACCATTTTCGACAAAAATGAGTTAGGTACATAGAAAGGTGCCAAAACATTAGGTCGAAGACATACCTAAAGTGCTATCTCCTAGTGACATTCATGCGCGCCGTACATCAGCACAATTAGATGAATGGAGTAACATCAACGCATTCTAGTCCATTGAAAAAATATATATTGATGTTCATAAGTGTTTTGTATTGATTACTGTTCGATTGCTCGTATTTACTAATTTCCTATTGTAATAAATATGTGAACGCATTTGGATAATTCCTTGTTCATTTGTTTGTCGCAATATACTGTTTTCGTCATTATCTAGAAACTTACCTTTTGGCACTTAGCCCCTTATGAATGTTATGTCTTCAATTGAAGAAGGAACCCGTGTCTGGAAGCGCACGGTTTGGGTGCAGTAGAACGTCAATGTTAGACAACTGGTGTCGTTGGTTGCAATCCGTTTTGGTCTCCAAAACAGGCACAGAACCGTTTAGCTAACGATGTGACCGTTTTAACATTCCTACGCATGCTGGAATAATTGCGGAACATATCATTGGCCCATATCTACTGCCAAACAGAATAACAGGAGTGATCTTAGAGATATCTTGCCTATTTTTTTAGATGAAGTGCCGCTGCAAATGCGACAGGTCATGTGGCTGCAACACGACGGAGCTCCAGCATACTTTAATAGAAATGTGAGGAATCACCTCAACATTACATACCCAAGTCGATAGATTGGTCGAGGAGGACCAGTTCCACGGCCAGCACGATCACCAGATCTCATTCCACTCGAATATTTTCTGTGGAGTAGTATGAAAGCCATGGTGTATGCCACTCTTGTAATATCAGAGGAGGACCTCATAGGACGAGTACATGGAGCGATTGAAATTCTTTCCAGACAACCGCACTTAGCTCAGCGCCGCCGCTGTAGACTCTGCATTGACGTCGGAGGTACACAGTTTGAAACCCGTTTGTAACCTGCTTTTTGCTGCACACTGTTTCTTCGTTTTATTGACCACATGTCGCACGGACACTTTTCTGGTCTCCTGCGTCCAAACCGTGCGTTTCCGGACATGGGTTCCTTCTTCAATTATGATCAGATTGTCGTCCCACACAACGTACTAAGCGGTGTCGGTGTTTTTTCCAATCATCCTGCATACCATCATATCTAGCGTATAAACAATAGATATCAAGCAATACCAACTCAGTACAGTGTTTAAAGTTATGTTCTCTGCCGTGCTGATACTTTAAACATATTAGAAAATTTGTAGGCCAAATTGAAAGCAGAAGTTTAATTATTTCAAAATGGCAGGTACTGATAGATATTGTTACAAGTTTGAGAGCACAAACTTTATATGG
>PNEQ01104762.1:34494-89712 GCA_003012365.1 Medauroidea extradentata
TTTTTTTTTTTTTTTTTTTTTTTTTTTTTTTCGAATTTCATACAACTCTGTTGATACGTAGTACTTCATATAGTGGCACGACTTTAGTGTATTTTGTTAATGTCGTATTCATGTTTTCAAAATTATTACTGTTTGAACTTTCTATGAAAAAAAAAAGTAATTTGAGGAAACATTTTTCCTGAGGATAACTCTTTCCAAATTTCACCAAATTCAGTACACATAGGTATATTAATTAGTAAGGTCATCTGACACGGTTTTATTAATGTCAGAACAATTTTGAAATGTGGCAATTTTAAGATTTTCAAAGCATGTTATCTCTATGTTAAATTAATAATTTGACAGTTTCGCGGCCAGGTTTTTTGGGAGTCATTTCTTTCACATTAAATAAAAATTACGGTAGCCTGCTATTAATTTCTGGCCATACTAAAAATTACATTTGTTTTAAAGCAATGCACTCTCGTAAATACATACCACCGTAGTACACTTAAGCCTGCAAATTGAAAAGCTATGCAACCCTGCCATGCTACAACCCATATCACAAACCTTAGACCACATCAATAGCACTGTTACTGTCAGGTGAGAATATCGGGTCTAGTTACAGCACAATGATTTATAGTAATGCAGAGTTGCCTAGCTTCTCAAGCCACGGGTTTAAGTGAAGCAATCGGTATACACTTTTTTGAAGTGACTGTCGACAGTGACGCATGATGCTAAAATACGAACTACTAATTAACTAATTGTAATACGGCCATGAACACATAGAATTTCTGATTGATGAAAGTAACTATTTATGGAGCTTTCACTCATTCCAAAAGTTGAAGTATTTCTTCGTATTTTGTTTATTTCGTGTAACACTTATTGCCTACCATAGTTAAAATAAAATAAAACAATTTTCAGTAAATTGCTTGGCGCATCTGCCGGTACGGTTAAAAGCACTTTCTTAGGTGTAGTTTTATTATGTAAAATTTTTTGAGGATTAGCTTACTGCTAAGATTTTTTTTTTTTTGTTAATGAGCTAACTCTTCAAGAATTTTGTTTAAAATTCAATATTGGTTTCCTGTGACTGGGGGAGGGAGAGCGAAAAAGAGAAAGAGGGAGAATCGTAATATTGAACGCAGAATAATTTCGGTTTGGGGGCGATAGTAAATTTAGGTATGTATGTTCGGTTTACTCAGAATTATAGTTATCTTGGTAGTGTCTGAGGAGCTCATACAATTTTTGTGGGACTAAAGGTTGGACTAGAGCGACAGCGAACGTGTAACCTCGGCTTCCCCGTCCTGTTAAGTTCCGGCACGAAACGAGAGAAACGTTTAGCAGTCGCAAATTTAATCATGTGCTTTGTGTTTTTTTACCTCTTCTGAGTGTCGGCGAGTGGAAAAGCTCCAGCTTCCACTAACTCTACCAGCGAAGAAGAGAATTTAATCAGTCACCGTTCTTCTGAATCTAGGTTATGTGATTTTTTCATCCATTAATAGAAACGCGTTTCTTCTGGTAACGTTGTCCCCCCCCCCCACCTCCTTTTATTTTCCGCCTTGCCGCCGGTCTGAAATGCCATAGTTCTCCCTTTGTGCTGAATTTCACCTTCTTCAGCATGACATTAATTTACTGCAGACGTTAATGTCGCCAAGCTGGTGAATGCGGATGAAACCTGAAACGGGAAAGTAATTTAACTAAGACCCTATGACAAGGCGGTTTTAGTATACCGTTCTAATTCGAACGCTTCGTCGAGAAAAAAAAAACAGTACCGCATCTTATTTAGGATGTATTGTAATATCGCGGGCGCAGAAAGTCGCTTCCAGGGGTAGAAAAAGACGAACGTGCAAATTTAATTAAGTACGCCGTTTCATCTGTACAGGTAGTTCGCGATAAATTGAGTACTTTTGACCACTACCATTTAGAATAATGATGCATATCATTTTTGTGACCTCGGATATTAACATTTCTGCACGACGTGTTCGGCACACTGACTCCAAACACACGATGCTCGGAACGTAACAGATTTTACACACATTTTCTGTTACTATAGAGAAAAGTGTTACTAAAACAGAGACTTGTATTAAAACGTCCAGGTTTCAGGCATCGTGTATTTAGGGCATTAATGGACTTTGTTGATATTAAAATCTGGTAGGGAACTCTAAATTAACTGAAAATAAAAAGTAACAAGGTTAAAAATTCCTACTTTATTCCGAACCGACTATAACAGACTAGGCAGTTCGAAAGCTAAGTAATGCTGCTTAGATCAAGGAGGAATGTTAGACAATATTATTTTACTTCCAGTTTTCGAGCCATAACATTTATTGAAATTGTATTTTAAAAATTTTCTCTTCGACAAAGCATACGAAATGTTACTGATAAACTGCTTGACATAAATGATAATGGAATCTTTGGTTAATTTGTCATGCAGAATCACTGCAAGAGAATTCTTGAAAGTTTACCTATAATTATGTTGCAGTTATTCAGCATAACACATTAATGAAAGATTCCGTTATTTATGTCAAGAAGTTTATCAATAATATATCCTATGCTTTGTTGAAGAGAAAATTCTGACACAATTTGAGTAAATGTTATTGCTCAAGAACTGAAAAATATCAAGAAATGTGAAACACTCCCCTCAAGAAAACCAAACTACGTGTGTATGATGCGCAAGACAGAACACGCAGCAGAATTCGAGCTGTAGTAGGTAATTAAAACAAAAGTAACGTATTGATAACTTTAACAAACAAGTAATACATTACATAACAAAGATATTATATAGCTACGATTTTTTTTTATTTTTGTAAAATATACAACTAGAGTGTTCGTATAATTTGACGAAGACACCTTTTTTTAACACGGGAACGATTGCCTCGTTGAAAGGAGATTCATCACTAAAGTGGCGATTTTGAGTTGGGTATCACAACATATAGCTACGTACAATCTATCCAGTTGGAAACAAAACGACCACGGAAATTCACTTGTTTCTATCTATCTATTTATTTTATTTACCAGTAAATAGTTAAGCTTTAGTTTTATTTGTGTTTGTTTTACGAAAGGTAGACTAAAATCTTTTAACCTCTTTTAAATACCTGCCTTTGTTATTTCGCTCCAACATACAGCATACATGTATGCTAATACAACCACATTTTTAAACTTAAATCAAACGTTCATAATGCATACTACTCAACCCAGGGATATTTGTGATCGTTTGTTTTTTGAATTGGGCCATCCTGAAGTGATTTCAAAGATTTCTTCCTGCATTTCGCCCTACTTCCAACATAAACCGATTTTCTGGCCTGCTGCATCGAATTGTGTCATGAAGTTTACATTTTCAATAGCTTAATAAATTTATATGTATGAATATATGTGTGTGTATATATATATTATATATATATATAATGTGTGTGTACAAAAGGCACATGGAGAAGTAACTTTATTCTATTACATGTTAGGAAGATCAAATGTTAAAAGTTTGCAACACGGAAAATTTCTGCCGCTTGAGCGCTGGTATCAGTAATGAGTGCAAACCGACCAATCACAGAGTTTTCTTGAATTTTAATTTTCATTACGTTAATAATTTAAAACGCAAAATTGGTTTCTTTGCATTTTAAAGTTAAATTATATTACTTACATAATTTCCAAGCCTTTTAAAGGTTAATTTTATAACCGTTTACAGAAATAAGACCTCTCTCTCTTTAGTTTTGCAGTAGTTTTGAAAATATTATTTTAACGCAAATCAATACATATAACAGAAATTCATTCTTACAGTTTTAACACTTATATATCATCGTTTGTACCTTAATCTGTCTGTTCCAATACACCAAACGGATTTTTAGATTTTCGCCCCTGAAATATCACATTTTGTTGTCAAAATAAGCCAAAATTAAACAAAATAATTTTTTTGCTAGCAAACGGTACATAATTTAAAAAAAAAATGTCTTGCAAAATAGTGTATTGTATGACTGTACACAGTTTCAAATTTTTTCAAAGCATTTGGTTGAAACAATATTTTTAGCTATTGCAATTGTTTGAAATAAATGAAAGGTCATGGCCTTCACCTTTCTATAGGAAAGGCTACCACACTTTGAGAGCAGACTTCTGATAGGGCGTTCCTGTAAGCGCCTGCCGGTCCCATGAATGTTAACATGAGACGTGGTTCATAAGATGCAGAAGCGACCTATTACAAACTTGAATGGAAACAGAGAAGTACAGTCACGTTTCAAAACTGAGAATAATAAGGAACTCGTCACCCCCTCATTCGTGCATGCACGTGTAAGTTTGCCGTTGACCGACGTATGTAATACATAATCGCAAGCTACTCAGCTGGCATGCAGTGATTCACTATTATCCTTTTTGCTATGGAAATTCAAGCGATGAACACATTATTTTATATACGGGCAGCGTAACGTCTGGCGCTGGTTTGTGTAGTTATTATGTGAATCCAATTGTTAATTTTCCAGATACGGCAGTCTCAAAAAGCCATTTTTGAACATTTTAAGGGGCTAGAAAATTATGTTTCTGATAAACGTGCCGATTTTTTAAAACTATAGCGACATAGTTTGAAGTGTGTGTTCTTTTCCTAGATATACAGATATAATGTGCGTTAAATAGTTTAGTAAAAAAGAGAATAGTCGTAACTCGCTGCAACGCATTTGAAGAGCAGGTAGGCAGACCCCTTAACTGTGAGCACTAAGCACACCACAAGATTACTGGGATAATCTAGAGACGAAATTGTTTGCATCAAAATGTTATACGAAGGCATCATTAATGCACAATTTGCCAACGTAGCACTTTAATTAGTCCCTGGTTGCAATCGACAGATACATTGATAATATTACTACTAAGGCCGCGTTCACACTTGCGTTGCAGTGTACATGCTTGTCAATGGCATAAGACACACTAGCGACAACATGACGCGAGGTGAGATGTGGCAACATGACGTCACTTTGTCGACGCGCGTTGCCTAACTCGACGCACTCTCCAACACGCGTACAAGCAGTATATGTGTAACTATGGAGCAGTTCACACTTGCGTTGAATTGACGTGCGGTAGTACGGAGGAAGAAAATCACATCGATGTGTAAAACTTTACCTTAGAGACGCACAAACATCCTGTGATTTGAAATGTGAACAAAGAAGATGATTAACACTCGCGGAAAAATAGTTACTGCACGGCTGCAAATCCGTGAAGTGGTTTTAACATGAATTATACTGGTTGATTATTGCAATGCAGTACAAATAATTTGTCTGAATGCATTATTTACACTTAGACAACTATTTTTTTTATCTTCAAATGACAACACTGTGCATAAAATTATACGATCACATAAATTGTGTAACTCTGAAAAAAAAAACTGTTGTACAGTTACATTAGTAACACAAACAAGCAAATACTATAACATAATTACAGTACTGAAAAACAGACTGACATGGAAGATGCATATTCGAGAAAATCTTGAATAATTTTCTAAAAATTCTACTTTTGTGTTGTATGTGCATACTGTAGTACTATGTACCTCATAATTCTACTGCAATATTTGTAATAGTATTATGCAAATGTATATTACTTTTAATTTAATATTTTTTTTTCAATTGATATACAAACAAATTTCAAGTATTGCAGATTTTTTTTTTGGTACGGGAGGAGACAGAAAAAGAATTTGTGGTTTAATGAAAAAAAAAATTCCTCTGACATGCGTTTGCATGGTGTTAAAATTACTATAAATTAATGTATCATAGATTAAATAACGTATTTTATTTTCATTGATATGTTTGTGCAAAAAAAACTGTATGTGTGTAGGCATGATATCTAATTTTATATGCTTGTAGCAGAAAACGTAAGTTTCAAAACACGCGGATTTTAACCCTTGATTTTTAAAATTATGCTATTTGAGATCATAATATCCTGCTAATGATTGATATGAAATTTCTTATGCTGTTACAGCAACCATAATTTGGTGTCCTCCGATCTGATACCGTTTTCAAGTGTCTCTAACAACACACAGCATTATTTTACACTCATTCTAATATTATTGAAAAATTTCACAAATCCATAAAACTTGTCGAAAATTCACCTGTAAACGTTCTAGCAAAACATCAAGAGCGGATCCAGCTCTGGGTCTCAGGGAGAATCTTGTCTCAAAAATTAAATATCGTCACACCGTAAGACAAAACCAGGGTACGGGGTCCTCACGGGAAACTTTGGATGTTACAGTGCAAAATATTGTTCCCAAACAAAAATAAATTGAATATACCGCTTAAAGACATAATATTTTTAAGGATAAATTATGCTTTAATAGTGAAAACCTTTGTGCTGATATACGAAAAATTAGATACATTTTAAGCTTTTGCTTCCATGCGTCTTTGTAACTATGTCGGCTCTTGAAACACATACGTTAATTTTAGTGAATAACAAACTAAGTTGCACACAATTTAGAATCTAGAAACTAGGAAGTTTTATTTCATACAACGTATTGCCCATGACTTTGATCGATTCGCGCGCTGTTATATTTTTAAAATTGCTAAATGGTGAGAATGATGTTAGAGGTTATTAATGACCGTTTTATAAACATTAAAAAATACTTTGTTAAACGTAATTTCTTGGGTACTCCATCCTGCCCCATCCCACCGTTATACATGTACATACATATGTATTACATACGCAATCAATTTGTCTTTCTTATCTATATTTCCTATAAATAACAGTGTTGCAGCACAAAATCGTGTAATCGTCGTTGTGTTGTTAATGTTGTGTTGTCTCGATAATTTACTAGGCATTTATTTGGTTACGTTTTGTTGGAGCAGTCTTGGGAGGGGCCTAGGTAACTATAATCTCAACCCTACCTGTTGGATTTGTCCCTTATTTACGTGCGGATGAACCCACGTTCTTTTCTTTTCCTGCATCCAAACATGATACGCGAAAACAATTTTCTTTCTCTTCTGTACTTGGTTCGTATTGCTGCACAGACAGCGGCGCGACTACTGAAACCTGCGGTATTTCTACGCAGGTGTGAACTGCACGGCTTGCGTTGGTAAGTATGCGCGTTCATCCATCGCGCGTCACTTCAACACAAGTGTGAACCGGGCCTAATGCTCTGACAGTAGGCGCAGTTTAAAATATCTAGCAGTCCAAACATTGTCCTACGTCTACTTGACGCAAAATACGTAAAATAACGCCTGGAAGTGGAGTGCAAAAGGGGAGGACTATCTCCATGCTGTGTTGCTATTGTGTGCATGTAAAATGTCATCGTAAATTATTTTGTCTCTTATATTTTCACCTCTGATTTAGCCCAGAATTCGCGTGGTGTGCTGATTATGCGTTTTGTCTATGTATAATCAGACACACAGAGACAAAATGATGTAAGATGACATTTTACAAGCACACAATGGCAACACAGCACGGAGATAGCCCTCCATTTCCACACAGAGGTGTTCGCTATACTTATTGTTATTGAATGTATGTCTGGTTACCTATATCAAAGACTTATTCCGTCATTTCCATTCCATCCTGTATAAACTATGACTAGGTTACACATTCACGAAACCGTGCGAGGTGACCCAACGCTAACACATCGGACTACCATTCGGGAGGACCTGGTTCCGATACTCTGTTTCGGCCATCTTGATTTCAGGTATTCCATAGTTTCCCGAAATCGCTCTAGGCCACGGCCGTAGAAGAACAAGTCTGGACTCTCGCCTGGAAACTTGACCCCCTTGTTGTTTGGCTGCAGTTCGCCAAGTTACCGATAATGCTATACGTTTTTGGCGCTGTAATCCGGGCGGTCGAGCTCAAACTCCGCCCACTTCTCCACAATTTATCTAAACGTATTTTTTTATCTATTTATGAAATACTTCCTTCGCTCACAATTTTAAATCATGGTTCCAGCGATCTATATTTACTTTATAATGTAAACAATGGAAAAAAAAGTGGGCGGATGAGTCCGACCGCCCGGATTACAGCGCCAAAAAGTACCTACAACATTCTCGGTAACTTGACGAACTACAGCCAAACAACAAAGAGGTCAAGCAAAATGCATTGGTAGATAGGCGAGTGTCCAGACCTGTTCTACGACCGTGGTGCAGGCAAACACTGGGATGGATTCTGAACAAAGACCATGGTCGACTCTATCCCAGCTCCTGTCATAGTACTACAAGTTGTGTGTCGCCGTCTGTATTGACCTTGCTGTCGACGAGACGTAAAGCCCACCTACCTTACCACGTTTACAAATAGCCGCACACACACACACACACATTTACGCAAATACTAAATCTATAGTCCAATAGTTAAAGGGATGTGGAAAGGTAAGCCGTCGAGTAAACAACTGGAATACTCAGTCGCCGATATAATCTGAACTACTCATCATAATTCGATTAGATTTTTTTTGCTGAGTATATACTTTATTTGCGAACGTCTGTTTATAAAGAACTGGGCGGTAGTACGCATTGCTTTCGATTAAAAAATTAAAAACTTTTTTTTTTTTAGAAAAATGAGGGCTTGAAGCCACAAACCCGTAAAAATGATAAAACTTTACTTTTTAAGTTTTTTAAATTAATGTGATAATATCCAGGCCTCTATAATAACAGAATTTAAAAAATATTCTCGTTTTTATTTGAAAATAACCGTAAGACCATAAAGCGCTACGCAGAGGTTTCGGGATTAAAAATATTTCCAAAATATATTTAACAACTCAGAATCGTTAATATTTTACAATATTATAATTTCTGTAGCAGTATTTTCCTCTTATTAAAGTATAAAATGTTTTTCTTCAGAAAGCAATATCACAAAAGACGGCTAGCCCCAGCCAAACATTTAGAATATAAATTCCTTGCCTTTCGCTTGGTCTCTGAGAAACGCAACGAAACATACCAAATAATTTCTTTAGTACACTTTTTTATTTTGCAGCTTTTTAATTGAAACATTACAATTAACTAATAAATACTGCCAATGTAATGGCAATGCGGTGTTCGAACACCTGTGTGCGTTCAAATGTTGCTAAATACACTATAAACTAATACCGGATAACTTGTGCTATTTTGTGAGGATGCTCAAGAAGTTTTCACCGCAAACAGCACACTTGGGTCTGATAATTTAGGATTTACGCTGCCAACATAACAATATGACGAAAACTTTCTTTTCTCAACGGAGAATCCGTTTGCGTTGCCACAATATAAAATAAATGACTAAAACAGAAACATTAAAGAGCCAGACCTATTATGGACAAGAGAATATTTTATGTCGACATAAAATTAATATTATTAATTTATTAAGAATTTCCACCTCACACTGCTAGGTTGGGCACCCTTCTCTTTGGTATTAGAATAGAGCTGTCCGGCATTAGTCAATATTAGATGTAGAGTGCTGTAGTTTCTGTGTCGGGGAACTGATTATATAATCGAATATCCGTCCTTGGAGCGGATTGGTTCGTTACTGCCGGCTTTGCGGCATAGGTTAAGGAGGGAGTTAACGAACAATTTTAATTGATTTAATATTTTGTTATATTTGTACGACCTATGGCTTGTTTTGTAGACAACCATTGTGATTAGTTTTACTGTAATGAAAATTTTTTACCTTTCATAGATTTTGTGAAAGTCCAAAGTTCCTTAATTTTTTTTACACTACAAAGGTAATCAACTGGCTTATCGAAATAAAACTATTCACACTAATAAACGGTCTCGCTTGCTACGCTAAGACATACCAAATCAGAAATTCTGAAAATTATCAATTTTTATTTTAAATCCAGTTATCTTTTAACGCGGGAAGAAATATCCAATACGTTTTTATAAATGTCTTGAAAGCAAAAAAAAAATATCATTAGTCTAACAATAGTCACAATAGCTAATATATAAAATTCTCGTGTCACAGTGCTTGTTTCCATACTCCTCCGAAACGGCTTAACCGATTTCAATGAAATTTTGTATATACATTCGGTAGGTCTGCGAATAGTTTTTAATCTATTTTTTATACTCCTAAGGGCTATTGTTTAGCAAAAATTTTTAATTTATTTATGTGACAAAACAACGTTTGTCGGGGCAGCTAGTAGGTCTATAAAACAAAGTATATATCGTGCAAATATATAGACTATTTAAACAATAAACATTTTTGATGAACTTCCTCCTTAACGGTTATGTAACAATACCCTCCCTTAACCATTCATTAGGATCATTCTACCTGGGAGGGAGGAGGGTGAAATACGAAGCATGGCTAGTTATACCCGCGATGCTATCGTGTTTGGAAGTTGCTGCGCCTTCACTAACTCCACCGCCTTCACAACGGAACCCATCAGCTCCACTTACTTTTTTTATTATTTTCTTTAAATCCTTTCTTCGCTGCTTCAGAAGTTCTGTAACGGGAACGGGAGAGGTCTTCTTATTTAATTAAACTTTCGATCTCGTCCTTGGGAAGCTTGGTGTAAGAGTTGTGGGAGGGGAGGGGGAGGGGGACAGTTCTTGCGCGGCGACTGCAGAGCGGACGGGAGTAAAAAGAGAATGCAATAAAGTGCCTAAAGAAGGGGAGAGAGAGGGAGTGTCTTGCAAAATCCGACCCTATCCTCCTGTAGCACGATGTGGTTGCTGCTTATTCTACAAGTTGAGTCAAGAAAGTTCCAACAATGTAAGTGTTCACAACTTACTACTGTTGTGTTTGTTATGTATAGCCTGGAACTGCGTAAAAATAGAGCACATATATACTAACACATAAAAGAAATCCATTAAGGCCTTACGGAGTTTTGCAGTGATTTCGAATTTTTTTTTAATTGCTACCTAATACTCATATCAAAATTTCTCTGCAAATTTTTGACATTTATATGTTATAATTTGTTGCTGAATTTTTTTTGTAGAGTTATACTAAACAGTTTTTTAGATTTCATTACCCAGATACCACGTTTTTCGTCGTGAAAATAAGCAAAAATGAAGGAAATAATTTGTTTGTTGGCGAATGGTACATTATTTAAAAAACGCGTCCACAGTATTGTGCATCGTGTGATTGCACATTGACTCAAATTTTTTCAAAATTTTTGGTTAAAAAATATTTGAGTTATTAGCACCAGTCTGAAAAAAAAAAACTCGGGAACAAGCCCTTGAGTGCCAAGAGATGAACAGAATATATATATATATATATATATATATATATATATATATATATATATATATATATATATATATATATTCCAGAATATAATTTACAGGATTTTAGAGTACTCAGTAAAACAATCCTAGTGGCTCAAACTACATTGCAGAAAAATTAGGTGTTAGTTTATTTTTACCCGTTATTACTTTCATTACAAACTTTGATGATATTCTCGGCAGCAAAATGTGTTTATCTTGTACTCGTTGAAAACTGTAGCAACATTCATGAAACGTCCAGAGAAAAAAAAATCTTTTGAAAATTAAAAGCTTCTTCTTGGAAACTCAAGTAGTTTTAAATGCTAATGTTTTTTGTAACTATGTGTTAGTTATCATGGGCAAGTTTAAAAACAATAAAATTATGAACCCTTTAATTAACTATGCGGAAAATATTTAAATTTATTTTGACAGTAATATAAATACAAAATAACCATTTTACTGCTGACCAAATATGTGAAAACTTCTACAAGCAAGCTTGCAACCTTGTCCTTTGAATAAAGAATGAAGTGTGAAGGGTACTACTACATCATAGAAAATTATTTTATGGTTATCAAGTAGAAGTGTTTAATTTTAAATTCGAACTATAAATTATCAAACAAAAATCATCTAAAGTAAAATGCATAATAGAATAATGCCACATGATAGCCTGGCTGCGTTTCTACATGTTCGCTACTTTTTAGCTCTACAGAAATACAACCCATCAATTTTACGTAAAGGTGAGGTAATTAGTGAAAGTAAGCTTATATGTGTTTAAATCGAGGCAGTTTCCGGAAGACAGCTATATATATATATATATATATATATATATATATATATATATATATATATATATATATATATTTTTTTTTTTTTTAAATGTAACCTGCATATTGTGTAGTATGTTTCCGCACAATTTTGTTCAGATACACTAACAATCCATGTCAGGAGAGTATTATATTTGTAGTAAAATATTTCTACAAACAAACATATATGGGTTTACAGATGGTTTTGTTAATTATTTTTTCAGTGATTACCTACAGTTAATAATTATTTTACAATATGTGTGAGTTCAGCTTATTTGCATTTAGTAACCAGTTACATTTGCATATCTGAAATACATCAAAATATTTAAACCTCGATATCTCAAGTCACTATTTTTGTGTATGTGCCACTCTTCCATAAAAATCTCAAATTTATAAATTACTACAACGCTCTTATTTTAATAAAAAATACTATAGGCAATATTAACGCTATAGATTGCCTAGCGACAGGTGAAAAAAAAAATAGATACTGCCATACTCAAATATTCTAGAAATGCTCAATAAACCCACTTCCTTTCCCAATATTTTACAACACAATGCAGAGCGATACTGTTTCCTACTTTTCATACTCGTATACTGCAAAAAGTGGTGGGCGAGGGAGCGAATTGATTAGACCACACACCTTGTTTACCCTGTGGAATGAAAATAAACGCCACTACTGGGTGGATTATAGTTCAAGTGCAAGGTATTTAATCCAGGGCAAAATGTTTAAACCTCCATAACCCTCTAAGGGCAGTAGCAACGTATAAAGTTGGGGACGTAATTTTCTGTACTTGGTGTTGTAACAAGCCTGTGCGTTTATATTTCACGTCAAACATACTACGTGGCAGTAGGGATGAGATCATTGCTTCAGGTAAGGTTAATTCTACTACAGGTTAAAAAGATCAATGTTAAAAGTTTGTCACAGGAAAAATTTCTGCCGCTTGAGTGCTGGTATTGGTAATGGATGCAAACTGACCAATCAGAGCTTTCCTGAATTTTAAGTTACGTAAAGTTGATGATTTAAAACTGGAAATGGTTTATTTTCACTTTGAAATTAAGTTTAATTATTTCTACAGTTTCTAAGCCTATTTAAATTTAATTTTACTACAGTTTCGTTTTTTTCTGATCTCAAAATTTCAGCAAGGAAAATTAGGTAAGCTTGGCCATTTTTAGATTAAGCTAAAATCAAATCCTCTCCTAATGTTCCTTAAAAGCCCCTCATTCGGTGGAATTTTCCTCACATATCTTGTTTTTTTTATTGGTGCGAATGATTGAGCTTCAGAAATGAGCTCATTGAAAATCTGAGGAAAATATGGTTTTGTTTGAATCAGATCAACCTTCGGGTATTTTCAGTGGCAAGTCATGAAAAATGTGTTAATGCGAATATGCGATCCATTCCGCCTACAGGCTTATATCTATACGTGGTACAGGATAAAATAACCACTTTAGCAACACTAACGATTTTTTTACTTTCAGGTAATTTATATCTTCTTGCAAAATTTTAATATAAACAAAGCAACGCGTGTGTCAATATAAGTACAATATACAGATTGCAGCGTTGAGGTGACAATATACAGGGTGTCCAGAAATAAACGCGAATCCTGTGCTAAACAGGAGACGAAAATGTTGGTGGCAAAATGTTGTCCGTTGACATTTAATATGAAACTTAGTCCCCTCTTGCGCTCCACATATATCTTATTTACCTTACTTCTACTTTTCTGATCTGCACGTTATGTGAGCAGGTTAAAATCCCGAGTAATCCAAACACGATTCTACGTTTAGCGTGGAGCGCGCAGTGTTGCCACATTGTGTACGTAAAATGTAGTTCTGCATCATTTTTGTCGCTTAGATTTTTGTCCTCGGTGTAGCCCATGATTCGAGTGGCGAGCTTATCATGCGTTTGCTTCTCGACATCCTATATTATATTTTTCAGCTATTACTCTTAGGCACGATTAAGGTTAATTCTACTACAGGTTTCAAAAGATCAATGTTGAAAGTTTGGCACAGGGAAAATTTCTGCCGCTTGAGCGCTGGTATCGGTACTGGATATAAACTGACAGATCACAGAGCATGACTGAATTTTATGTTGCATGAAGATGATAATTTGAAACGCGGAAATTTGTTTATTTTAATTTTAATATTAAGCTAAATGACTTCTGTAATTTCCAAGCCTTTTAAAATATAATTTTATTCCAGTTCCGTATTTTTCTGGCCCCTTTGTGATAGCAGCAAAACTAGCGGAAGAAATTTTCCCTCTTCCCAACTCTCCCATAAATAAACACATGTTCTATGTAACCTGTAGAATAATTAACCTTAACGGCGTTCGCTTGGTAAAAATGAGTGATCGCTTTATGGACGTTACTCGTGACTACAATTTTCACTTGTCAACATTTTTTAACTCTCACAGTTTTCCAATAGCGACATGACAAAGTCAACATTTGCAAGTTAAGGGAACATATGAGGGATTTTGGGCAATATGCTAAAATATTTAAAACACACACAATGAGATTCCTTTGTACTTTTCTAAAACATTTCAAAATAATCACAGTTTACTATATTTATGCAGTTTTGAAAATTAAATAATGGGGATATTGTGTGTTTTTATATATTTTACCATATTGCCCATAATGTCTAATTTCGGTGGAAATTATTCATTCGAGTTAGAAAGTTGGTTTTTGTTATTACTGTGTTCCCGTAACTTCAGAACTCTGACTTTGGCATGCCGCTATGGAGCTAAATAACTTTTACAAATTGAAAAAGCAGTCACAAGTATCGTCTATAAAACGAACACTATGCCGTGCAAAAATGTAACTATGCGTTATGGAATTTTCCACCTGAACGCCCTTAACAAGATGTTCTCATAGAGTTCTCACTTTAGGGGCCTCCCTAGATAGGTTGCGTTTGTGTGTGTGTGTGTGTGTGTGTGTGTGTGTGTGTGAGGCAGGAGCGGTAAGAATGCCGTTGACAGGCGTATGTAATACATTATCGCCTCTCCGCGCAAGCCACTCAGCTGGCGTGCAGTTCTTTACAGTTATCCTTTTTCCTATGTGATTTCAAGTGGTGACCACATTATTTTATTTACGGCCAACGTAGTTCAAAGTCTAACGCTTGTTTCTATAGTTATGTTATTCGATTTCGATTGTTAATTTTCCATATATGGCAGTCTGAATAAGCCATTTTTTGGCAATTTTGTTTCTAATAACCGTGCCGAATATTTAAAACTACAGCGACATAATTTGAAGTGTGTGTTCTTTGCGTAGATATACAGATATAATGTGCGTTAAATAGTTGTCAAAAAGATATTACAGTCAAACCTCTTTCATACAAACCTGAAGGGACCTGCATTTTGGCTGTTTGTAATCATGAGGTTTGTATTAACAGGTGTTCACTGAAACCTTCAAATGTTTCTAAAACTTTGGTCACTCTGTTTATCCCCACAAATCAAATAGTCTTTTCATCACAATGACTTCTTTTTACTTGAGAACTTCATATTGCATGGTTTAGTGCATAAACAATTTTTATTGAATATTACAGTAATTATTTAATTTCTTCTCCCATTCCAAGGGGAGTACAAATAGTTTTGTGTTAATAAGAACTTTATATTAACAGGGTTTGTATTAACGAGGTTCCACTGTATTCGTAACTCGTCGCAACGCGTTTGAAGCGCAGGCACGGAGGACTCTTAACCGTGAATCACCTATACACTTCTTCTGTTCGGTGGCAATCGAGTATCTTCACGGTTTTCCTTGCTCTCCCTCTTAAATGTTGTACCTTCTCTCTCTATCTCTCTCTCTCTCTCTCCTTCTGGTCCGGACAACAGCCGTCGTGTGGCGCAACGTCGCGTGACCAGGCGTAATTAACGGCAGTTTATTACCTCACTCTGCCCTCCACCCGCACCCCTCTCCCACCTCTTTCGAGCTACGAGAGGTTATGCTGCCGACATAGAACTCCTGACCCTTTCCTTTTGCCGTCCTGAACCCCCTTCCTCCCACACTTCTCTTTATCAGCACTCACCCACCACTCGCCTCATTCATGCAGTATGCCTGCGAGATACGCACGTGACTGGCCACCTTGAACGAGACTCGTGCCAGAGGTCAACGCGTGCTATGTGACTTTTATAGTCCCTCTTTGATAGCTAGCTGCCTTTGAGAAGTAGTCCTTATTTGTAGGGAACATTCTTGCATTGAGAGTGAATGATCAAGTGAAATATCATGGTCGTGTATCATTGCCGCACTTATGTCGTCACATAAAATCATTGAGTGGGACGAGATAACCTCCGTGAAAACATTGGGCGACATTAAAGAGGAGTGTTAAACAATTTTATTTTATTTTAAATATTTTACTTTTAAAGTTTATTCAAATTGTATTATCAAAATTTTCTCTTCGGCAAAGCATGGAGTATATTGGTGGTAAACTGCTTGACGTAATTAATAATGGAATATTTCATCAGTTTGTCAGACAGAATCATTGCAAGAGAATTATAGGGCAACTTTCAAGAATTTTCTTGTAATGTCCCTGCCTGACAAACTGATGAAAGATTCCATTATTAATAATTTCGTCAAGCAGTTTACCACCAATATATCCTATGCTTTGTCGAAGAGAAAATTTTGATAATACAATTTCAATAAATATTTTGTGTCAAAAACTGAATAAAAATGTCTAACACTCTCCCTTAAGCTGTAGTTAAAACATATTTCATCGTTCACTTACAGGATTAGGCATGTCCCGGCCTATTGTATTTGCTCTCTCCATGTTTCACGGAGTCGGCTTTGTCTTCCATGGCATGACGGTTGCTATTGTAATTTCGGATTGGATAACATATTCTTGTATCTGTCGCCCGTATTGTTACACTTGTATTTAAGTTATTTTTGTAAATGTGTTGTACCTTGATTTTCAATTGCTTCCGAACTTATGTGATTTTTTTAATGTATCCTGAATGGTGCCGTTGGAAATCATGTTTCCCCAGTCTCAATTTGGGTTACTTTCTTTCTTACGTATGTTCCAGATTTGTTTTCTTTAGACTGCCCCTTTATGCAGTTAATTCTGGCTCTGTCCTTATCTGATGTATTAGGTTTTTTTTTTTATGTTTCCTATAAATATTGTTATATGAATTTTGGTTAAAAACAACTTGGTTCTCGTATTATAAGTTTGTATCTTAGATGTGCTATTTATGCTACACTACTTGATAAATCGTTTTGTGCCTATTAATAATGTATTTAATTGTTGGTGAGAGCCGCGGTGGCCCAATGGTCACATCATTCGCCTTCCACCAAGGTGATCCAGGTTCGGTTCTTGGCGGGGTTGGTCCCCGGATTGGGGAATCGTGTCGGACGATGCCACTGGTCGGCGGGTTTTCTCGGGGATCTCCCATTTACCCCGCCCCTTCATTTCGGTGCTGCTCCATACTCACCTCACGTCATCCCTCACCAGCACTAAAAACCTCGATGTTGAGTGCTGACCAAAATACCTCTTTATTTCTTAGTTTAGTACTTTGAACATCACATACATACACACGTAGTAAAACTTAAATTAACATGAATGTTTACTGAATTTCTCCAAATCTTGTGATTCTCATGTAGTAATGTCTGTACCATAAATTGTAAAATTGATTCTTATCTACTTGGTCACATATGATAGTACACACACACGTATATAAGTCCAAGGTGATCGGAGACTAACCTTTAATAATTCGGGAAGCGAATCCACGTGGAAAATGGTTTTGATTATGTATTACAAAATCATAGCATCACATGCCTCGTAATGCCTCGTATTTACTCAAGGAATTAGAGTTTATAATTCGCATTCTCGCGTGATATCAAAAACAAAGCTAAACAACGATATTTTGAACAATAGTTTACCTCATCAAGATCTAAACCATTCTAAATACTATGATAAAACAGTCCGCCAACATGAAAAAAAAAAGTTTGTTCACTTTTATATTTGGCAATGCTGTTTTTCACCGTCATGTAAAACAGTAATTTTATGAGATTGTCGTACCCAGTGCGGCGAAATGAATGTGATCTTGGTATCTTTAAAAAATGCACACACAGATGTCAGTGATGTCGTGAAAATGCCTAGAATATAGGCAAAATCAGCCACACATTGTTTTATTAGTTGCACTTATGTTTTAAATAGTAATTTGTATTTTCCAACCGGGCGAATTAAGTATTGCCCACAACCAGACATTTTCAAATTGCCGGTTATTTTTTTGTGTACTCAGTTAAAGGGAACTGTGTGCATTGCAGCATAGGCACTATTTTACTGTATAATTTAGGACTACTTTCTGTGAGGTCAGGCATTATTAACGGGGTATTTAGTGTTAGACTTCTTAGATATTGAGAGTATTAAAGTCTACATTTTTTATAGGGTAAAGGTATCTTTTTTCGTGGAACTAACGTTTTGAATAGCCGTGTCAACGAAATGTTAAAAGTATCGTGGTAGTGACAAATATATCGGGTACGTATTGGCTTTTTTTATTTCTTGCATGAACAATTTATTTATCCTAAGCCACCTGAAAATGTGATGGCTGAAATGCGATTTATCATGGCATAAGGTAGCATATATTACGATATATGGCAGGCTAATTCTGTACTTTTACACGCTATTTTTTTCTCTCTAAATAAACAAGGTATACTCTGTTCCGAGTAACTTAATAAAATTCTACAACTACTTATGTACAATAACTGTTCATAGTCTGTAGTACATGTCTCAGTGCAATAGCAAATTCACAGCGCGTTCTAATTAAAACAAAAAATCGACTGACATAGCAACATCTTCAAAATTTCAAAAGTCGTGCATTCAGAGCTGTCAAATTTTGCAGAAGTTACGCGAAATAAAGTATATAAGCCTTGTTAAGAGCGGTAGATAGTCCCCATCTTGAATTTTTGTATTTTGTGACTTTTCTTCTGGGTAAATTTATGCAACTGTAACCTCACTACAGAATATAACACATAAAGGGAATTTTAGACATCATACATCTTTGTTTGCCGTTACTGTTGTAACAGGTCGAATTGCAGCTAGAAAATCCTTATTACTTTTGTAACTGCAATTCGAGTCGTAAGAATAGTAACATCAACTACAGATTTACGGTGTCTAAAAGTCTATCAATATTTATTCAGTTCTGCAAAGGGTTCCATGAATTTAGCAAGATGACACAAAATACAAAAATTCAAAATTGTGACTCTTTCTCTCTCTCACTCTTAATACCTCGCTCTTTAATTTTGCATTGGTTTCAAAAATAATTTTTAACGCAAATAAATACAAATAACCAAAATTCATTCTTACAGATTTAAGACTTATACATCATCGATTGTATCTGAATTTTTCTGTTGCAACTCACCAAACGGATTTTTGGATTTTTGCCCCTGAAATATCACGTATTTTGTGGTCAAATTAAGCCAAAATGAAGCAAAATAACTTTTTGCTAGCAAACGATATATTATTTTTAAAAAATACTCTAGCAAGTTTGTAAATCGTACGGCTGTAAACAGTCTCAAAACTTTTCAAAGTATTTGGTTAAAAAATATTTGAGTTACTCGGAATTGTATGACATAAATGACAGACCACGGCCTTTGGGGCGATAACTCCTCGTGACTGTATATGCCGAGGTCGTTGCCTTTGTTTAGTCGAGGAATCCATTGCACATGATCGTGCGTAATTGTCTTATTTACTCAGCGGATAACCATGTTACCGACATCCTGTTGGCAGATACTGCAAGGCTAACAGGTACTACCTATATCAGTCATTAAGTGAGGAATTAAACTGAAATCATCGCATAATAATGATGGCACTGATGTCCTCAAGACCTCGACAATAATCACAGCCACTTAGAATTTTAAATCATCCTTTGTCGTCTAAGGGAAGGTAAAACAAAAAGTAGAATATTTAAAGATATAAATTTCTATCCGTGTCCTCAAGATGTTAAAGCGGCCTTTTCCCGGCGGTAATTAAGAAGCCAGAAAATTGCTGATGGAGCTTGTCATAGTTTGTCGGCTGCAAGGTTAGCTTCGCCGCCTTACTAATTGCCCCTGGACCACACACAGCGCTACTGTCTTCTAGGTGTAGCAAGTCATAACGCGCACATTAAAGCCTCGCTCCCAGTTTTGCAGTGGTTTCGAAAATAAAAAATTTTTACGCAAATTAATATATATATCAAAAATTCATTCTGGCAGTTTTAACACTTATATATCATCGTTTGTATCAGAATTTTTCTGTTGTAATACACCAAAAGGATTTTTAGATTTTTTCCCCCTGAAATAACACGTATTTTGTTGTCAAAATAAGCCAAAATGAAGCAAAATAACTTTTGTCTAGCAAACGGTATATTATTTTTAAAAAAACGTTGTGGCAAAATTGTGTATCGTATGTGTATACATAGTCTCAAATTTTTTTCAAAGCATTTGGTTAAAAAATATTCAAGTTATTTGCAATTGTTTGAAATAAATGAAAGATCATGACCTTAAGAGGGAGTGTTAGACAATTTTTATTATATTTTCAATTTTTGAGCCATCACATTTACTCAAATTATACTATTAAAATTTTCCCTTCGTCAAAGCATGGGATATAGTCTTGTTAAACTGCTTGGCATAAATAATAATAAAATCTATAATTACTTTGTCATGCAGAATCACTGCAAGACAATTCTTTTCAAGGATTATCTTGCATTGATTCTGCAAGACAAATTAATAAAAGATTCCATTTTCATTTATGTCATGCATTTTAGTGAGAATATAAAAGATAAAATTTTGATAATACAATTTGAATAAAATAATGTAATTTTTGGTATGATAACATTCAGCAGAATTTCAAAAATATTCACCTTTGATTTTAAAGTAATTTTACTCTCCGAAAACCTCTACGCAGGTGGTTTTCGAATGTTCAAATTATTTAAAAATCAAAACGCAAATATTTTTGAATTTCTGTTGATATGGAGTCCTAGATACTATCGAACAAAAATTTTAAAAAGTACTTTATTCATTTTTATGAATTTTTTAGTTTCAATTCCGTTATTTTTTTAAATTCAGTTTTTATTTTGTACTCGAAAGCAAAGCATATTACCGCCAGTGCTATATACATAAACGTTAACTAATAGAATATATACTCGGCAAAATAATCCCATCGAGTTATTATGAGTAGTTTACACTTTATCGACGACTGAGTATTCCAGTCGTTCGCTCGACACCTTATCTTTTCGTACTCCTTAAGGCGGCCGCCTACCTCACGCTTCAGATGCATTGCAGTGTGTTGGTAAGCAGGTTTATTTTATACGAAACAATTCCATGTGTGCCCATTCAGCCAACTTACAAAAATAAAACACACTTCAGACAAGGTCGGAACCTCATTGTTAAGACGCCTCGCTCATTATAAACACTGTTTCTAAGCCCTCCAACATGGCTAAAAACGGCCTTTTTGAGACTGCCGTACTTCAAAATGTACTTACCGGATGTATGTGAAACTCAGATTGCGACCTGCATTGAACTTAGCTGCAAGCTTTCCACCAATAAAATTGTATGATCACTGCTTGAAGTCCCGTAGTAAAAACGGTTCGTTGGGAAACTTGCACGCTAGTTCAACGCTTGGATCGTTGAGGCGACGCGGCATTTCAAGGCCACTCTTATGTCTCCGTCATTTCTTAGCCTCTAACGCGAGGGTAGGCGGCGACGTTACGGGTGTTCAAGTGCGATAGTCATAATTTTATGTTTATATGAAATAGTGTTAGTTTTGCAGACGGTACTTGTGAGTGCAGTTTCCTCTTACGGAACTATTTTAGCTGGCGTAGTTTTCTCATAACTGTGCGTCAAAGTCAAAATTTGCATGTTCTGCTGCCATACATGTAGTATAGTGAAAACAAATTGACTTACGCACGTGAAATAACATATTATAGGCCACCTAATAAAACATTTGAAAAAAAATACCTGCGAACTGGTTTTGTATTTGAAAAAAGCCTTAATTCGGAACTTTTTTCTGTATTTTACGATTTTTTTAAATTCAAAATATTACGTTGTTTTAATTTTTAATGTTTTATTGCATAGCTAATGGGATGTAAATTCACAGTGAACTATTTTGTTTTACTAGGTTAGTTGGTTTTCACTATTTGCATGGCAGCATATCAAGCAAATTTTGACTTTGACACCCCGTTATGAGAAAACTATGAGAGCTTATATTGTTTCGTAAGAGTAAAATGTGCGCACAAGTATCGTCTACAAAACTAACAACATTTCATAAAAATATATAATTATGATTTAATCGTACTTGAACACCCTTAAGGGCTGTATAATTTGACTTATCTTATAATACGTGGTCGTAACGTCAAACCCAGGCGACCGCAGTAGCAAAGTTGTTCGGCGATACCGAATTAGGTTTCCTATCATCGTCGTTCCCAACTATCGCAATTGAGAAACTTAGTGGATGTTGCAATTGACCGACCGGTTTTTCAGGGCACTACTGTTTACGACGAGATTCAATTCCTTAGTTGATCCGTATTTATCTCGTAACCCTCGAAATCCGTAAATACCTCGCTGTGTAGGAGCGTCCTTACATAAAATATATCTGAGCAAGCGGTGGACTGTCGTACACTTGGAGCGACAACTGGGCGTGTTCTCGTCTAAGAAGACAGAGGGTGGAACCCAAGGGGCGACATTGTCCCGAGGGGAGTATCTGCAAGTGTAAAGAAGAAAAAGTAACAAGAAATAAGAAAACATGCTTCGCTTTTAGAAAGTTTTCTCACAAAATATAAGCAAGTAAAGGGTTTTCATACATATATGTATTCATAACGGACGCATTTAGGTTACTATATGTAAATTATTTCTTAAACATAAAAATATGTACTATAAGCAAATGGATTTGTATTACAATATTTCGCTGATATATTTTTATAGACGTATTGATATTCCGATATCAGAACTTCGGCTCTAGTAACAAAGACACTTCTGCGTATCCCGAAAAAATTTTTATTTCCTTGATAACAAACAAAGCGTCTTTAAATGGTGCTGGTTTATTAACTAGGCAGGCTCCTTAAGGACGCTGTCCAACAAGATTACGGATTTAAATGTTGTATTAAAATAGGTGGTAATTAGTTCCCTCACGATATAGCGTTAAAACAAACAGCATTTTCTGCATTTGAAAAAAAGAACACATTTCTACAGGAATATAAATAATAATAAATACGTAGGTGTACTAGAGATTGCTTTGGGGTGCGTAAATTCTTATTTAATGTTTTCAGGGTACTTTGTCTAAAATATCCTGCAGAAAGTTACACGGATGCGAACAGAAATATATTGTTGGTGGCGTATATCTAAGTTCGACAGGTGAAAAATCCACAGACTTGTAAATACCAACCCTTGCTGTTGACGTATTCATACAACATTAACGTGAAAAAATTGTTTATTTGATATTAAATCAAGAATGTCGCATGTCATTAAAGTACTCGAAATTTACCTCAGATAAATTACAATTTTCGTAGATGGCCTAAGCAATCTAGGAGTATTAATCAGCGGAAACTTAAACTGAGTCGGTAAAAACTTAAAAATATTTCAATTAATCAATTTTAATGTTTCGTAAAAAAATGCACTAGTGTTGTAGAAGTTACGCAATAAAATATCACAAGGCCTAGGACAGGTTTTTTTAGTTTCTTTTTCCGAATAAGTCTCTCTTCTCACTTATTAAAAACATTCTGCAGTAGTTAAGTATGTTTCCCTCGTGTCCTGGCATTAAAATAATTTGTTCACGGAAGGAAAAGAAATGTTAAGAAGTAAACCAAACACTTATGAAATTTTAGGGATTAAACAGATGGTGTTGACTGTAGTACACTCTGGTTGTTCCTTCCAAACACCTCTAAGCGAAGAGCATGAGTCAAACAGCTGTCCTTCCGTAAATTTTATTAAGCTGTATAGTTCAAACAATGCAGGAACATCATCTGAATTCATTTGGCCTATGAAATCAGTCTGTAGTAACTTTTCAGCATCATCTTGGAGTGGCATAAAAGAAACGTTTGCTGCTATGTTTCCTACTCATTTTTCTTTGAGTCCGAAAAAATTAGATAATTAATAACTGAAACACCGGGACCAAATTTTATACAAATGATATCAGATGATGTGGAACCTCCTACTATTCTCTTTACTTTGATGAAATTATCAATGTTGAAAATAAGAAAGAGCTCCAGGTGTCTATGAGATATTGGTCAGTGGGTAGAAGTGAGGTGATTTCCAGACATTTCCAGATATTTGCATTGGTAAAGCTGATGCACAGACACTTAGTGAAAAAATTCACTCTGTCATCAGTGATGCTAACTTACCTCAGAAACTTCTGATGGTTGGCTCAGATGGACCCAGTGTGAACAAGAAACTCCACTGGCTTTTCAATGAAGATTTGATTGAAATGCGAGCACGTAGCTTTAGCACCTGCCCACTTCACATTGCAAACAATGCTTATATGAAAGTCTTTGGTGAAGATGCATCGGAGTTGGTTGTTGCTGTGTATAATTATTTTCATGAGTGGCCAACCAGACTGGAGGAAAATGAGAAGACTCGATGATTTAAAGTTGCTTGAAATATAGTTCATCAAGCATTCTCCATCTAGGTGGCTTATATTTCGTTCTGCTACTGAGAGACTACCTGAGCAGTGGAAAGAAGTACAGCATTAGTTCCTGAAGTTCACTCCATCTGTGAAAACAAAAATCTGCCAGAACGAGCTTTGGTCTTCGTGAATAATATTAAGGAGCATTATGTTGTTGCGTGTAAATACCTTGTTGAAAAGGCAATGAAAAATGTTTGTGGTTTGGTTAAAGCTCTCAGATGTTTAAACCCGTCTTTTGTACAAATATCTAAAACCTGCAAAAATATAGTTTCAGTTGCTAGAGAACTACCCATCAATATAAAAGATGATGTTGCGTATTGACGAATGGAAGATGTTGCAATAGGTGGTCAAACCAGATTTGATGTAAGGATTTATACATATTGGTTTGGAAATTTGAAGAAAACTAATGTTGCAGGTGAAGGTACGTAACAATAATTGGCAAAAGTTATCAAAAGTGCACTGGCTCTGTCACACCGAAGTGCAGAAATCGAAAGACGTTTTTCTGTCTCAAGATGGGCTTTGGCAGAGAATAAGGCTCCCACTTGTGAGCGAACGTTAAATGCAATTCTGATTATTAAAGATACTTTGAAAGCATTTGGAAACAAACTAGAACTGCTTCCAGTGACATCAAAACTAATTAGCATGGGACAGAGTGTACATAAGCATTATACAGCACTTAGAAGAGGAAATAAGGTTTAAAGAAGAAGATATTAAAAGGAAAGAGGAAGAGAAAAACTTGGTTAAAGTATCAGAAGAAAAGGTGAAACAAGCAGAAGAGTCTAGGATAAAATATCAGAAATAGAAAGTAAGATATTGCAGACGAAGAAGGATCAAGCAAAGATTTCAGAAGCATCTCGAGGCCTGTTTAGAGAAGCCAGTGATCGATTAAAGAAGGCAACACAAATGTGTAGGAACCCTTGTTTTTCGCGAAAAGAATTTTGCCTCACTTTGTTTCGGTGCCTTACGTGCACATCTGCAGTTCTGCTTCATGGTCAGGGATTGGATATTTTAACTATCAGGAGCCTTGGTATTCTACCGGCAAATCACAGATGTGTGGTGTTGCAGGATTTTTATTGTAATTGGCTCAGTCAAATGAGATACGGCTCTTCACACAGACACGCTGCCAATAACCATGAAGCAGAATTGCAGATGTGCACGTAAGGCACTGAAACAAACTGGGACAGAATTCTTTACGCGAAAAAACAAGGTCCCTACAAGTGGGCAATTTGCAGGAAGTTAGTGTATTGTGCAGGGGATGTTGGAGGGCGTTAAAAGTTTGCGTGAATCTGAGCAGCAAAAATTTATATATCGCGAAAATCTTCAAAAAAACTGTAGAAAAATAAAAAAAAAAACTATTTGATTACGTCCTTTCTTGTTAGAAAACCAAGAATTCGTTCGTGATTTTAGTTTCACTATACTTGTTAACGAGAATACAACCGTCCCAATTTTATCTTTTCCAGTAATGTTACAAAATATTTTTCTTGCCAATAAGTTAAAGTAGTGCCACAGTGTCAAAAGTGGGCTATAGTTACGGTCGGTCAGGGTAGCTTTGTACCATTTTAATTTTATGTGAATTCACACATTTCTATCTAGTTGTTAATTTCTCGTTTTAGGTATTTATAAAGAGATCACATTATCTTCAAGTCGAAAATAAATTAAGTTGGTGGTTCAAATTCACCCTAATCACAAAGATACACAAATGGTTATATTGCAATAAACTATTTTTTAAAATATTTTTTCGTTCAATTTATATTTAAATAATTCTTAAGGGTACAGTTTTCCAACACCCTTTCTGAACTGTCTAAAACAAAACCACGTGCCTTTCGTACATTTGATAGCCTAAATTTTATAATTTGGTCTCTTTTCAGTACTTTTTTAGGTTTTTTTTTGCATTTTAGTCTCTTTTCTCACCTTTTTTTGGTAGTTTACCACTTCTAGGCCTGTAATCACGCACAAAATAAACATCACCGCATTAGTAGATACATGATATTTCGCAAGTTTGAGGATACAAGGTTTAGCGTATCAGTTTCCAACTAATTTTTATTGTTGAAAACCAAACGAGAATTTGCCCGAATTATGAGATACAAGTATCAGACACTAGCACGAGGTGACAAAGTTATAGCCTTTTATGATACGCAGAGACACATTTCATCCAAGAGTTAGTCACCCATACAAATTGGAAGTTACCAAACTGAAACACCCACCTTTACTTTCAGAATATCTGCAATAATCCCGCCAACTTTGTTGTTAAATACGATTGCATCGGATTATAAATGTAAGTTTTCTCCCCCAAAATATTTTTACTCGTTCCAAAGTACGTCTCTACCAACAAAAAACATTTTAAAAGAAGTTTGTTTGGTAAGCATACTTGCAAATCTTGGTATGCATAAAAATTTAATTTCCGAACCATATGACATTACAAAGAACTGTTCCATTCTCCAAGTTATGTTTTAAAATCTGGTATCTACAGTAATTTGTTATTCCTCATGGATTTACAATTAAATGTGGTGCACAATTTCCAACAAAATTACAAGGTCAATTCATAGAAACCTTATTATTACAGTAGAACTATGAAAGTTTGGTTTTGTTCTAACGAAAAATACAGATGCTGTGTACTTGTAGCAAATATGTATTTTTGCTAATTGAATGATATTGCTGAATTGACGAGCATCACTTGTTTGGTTACCAAGCCTATATACTTTTTTGTGTACGAGGTTGGCTACTAGTATAATTGTTTATGGAAATTATTAACACTTGCTACCTGAAAGTTAGTTATTCTAGTAACACATAAACCACGTTTTGAGTTGAATTGCATTTTGGATGAATTTTATTTTAAAAATTGTTTTGAAAAGTTAGTCCTCCGTTTGTAACATACTTAAGTACAAAATATCCTATTTATATTTTGCTTATTAATTCAAGGAATTACATGCCTGAGTTTGGCATTAAATTATAACCCTACCAAACCTTTCTCTTGTGTGAGGTACTAAACCGGGTTATATTAAGTCACGAGGTTAGCTTTAAAAGGAAAGAAAATTCAGATTCGGTATACGAACAGTAAATGTATTAGAGTTTACAAACATCCAGTAAACCACGGGACCTAAAATTTCTTGCCCGCCAATGATCTAGCTAACTAATTAACCTGAATGAGCAAACCTGTATACCTTTACCAGGTTAATCAGTATAACCGCCTCAACCCTCACTTATTTAATCCCCTTTCTTGCCAGCAGTGGCGTAGCCAGGATTTGAGTGAGGGGGAAGGGTTTACCCTGAGAATGAACACCGACCATCGAAAAATGCAGATTTCAAGGTGCAAAATAGTGCTCTTTAAGTAGTTTTCGTAACGAAATCCGGAATATTCTATTGGTAAAATTACTTTCAATTTTTCATTATTTTCTTTAAAACTAGTCACGATTGGCAAACAGGAAGAGTGGGTTAATAATATGTATCACCTTTGGCTTCGACCCCCTGTTTACCACTGCCACTGATCGGTTGCGAAACTACGAATAAATAATCAAGGGGTTTCGGGTGGGGTAGTAGGGTTGGGGGGAAGTCGAAAATGGGAGGGGGAATCCGCCGATCACTCCGCACACGAACGCAATTAAAACCGCCGGCGCAGATACGATCACTCGGCCCGGTACCCCGTCGCTGGACTAATTCTCCTCTCAGCCGAGAGGGTGAGGTAGCAGGAAAGAGTGAGGTGGGGTGAGGTGGGGTGAGGTGGGGGTACACCTTTATTCCTTTGCCCCCGGACTGACACCGACTCATTTCGTACCCCACCTCCACCCCAACCACCATTGCTTGGCACACCTTACGTCGCCAGTTGAACGGCTTGTACCTCTTCGCCTCCCCACGGGCGGCCGCGAGGGGTCAACTGCTTGACCTGGAACACTTGGCCGGCCGGGAGCTAGGAAGGGGGTGGCGGTGGGTGACTTTGAGGGGGCAGGGGAGGAGGGATGCTTTGTGGGCGCCGCCTACCCGTGCCTGCGGTGGGAAGTGTCAGGGAGGTGTAGCTGATGTATAGCGTCTTTGGACGTCGTGGTTCGACTCACCGTTCTGCAGCATACACGCCCACCTATAAGCTCCGACATTTCCGTACCTCCGACTGGGTATCAACTGGACACCCGAATTTCCCGGAATGATTTTTGCCCAAGCTACATTCCACGAACTTAGCTGTCTATAGACGACATTTCGTTGGTTATTGATCACGTGCAAATTTTAACTGGACCTATCAGATATAGATTACTGCGGTACAAATCGACTATAATACGTATGCAGATCCGCAATACTCCTACGAACTGCAATCATCTAAAAAGATGTGAGGTATGGACTGTATTTTTTTCCCGTGGGATGCAAGATATTTTAATTTAGTGGTTACTGTGAGATGCGAATGGTTCCTGTGGGTAGTAAGTGGTCTGTTTGTATTGTAATTTTATGTGTCAAATGTTTTTAAGTTTATTATGTTTTCTTTCGGTTGCAAGTGGTATTTTGAGTTCTTCTTATTTTTGATATTTTTGGTCTATGTGGTGTACTTGAGTTCTAACTGTTTTATTTCGGTTGAATTTTGGTTCTTTGGGTTAAAAATTATTTCTTTAGATTGAATGTTATTTCCGTGGGTTGAAAGTGATTCATTTTGGTTGCAAGTTGTTTATTTTGGTTGCTAGTTGTTTATTTTGGGTTGAATGTGGTTTTGTACTTTGGTTCTTGAGTTTTTACAAGTGGTTTTCTAATTGGGTTTTTACAAGCTGTATGTTTGTATACATTAATAAAACTGCATTTACTTTAATTTTCCATCTCAAAATACTGAGTTAGTGCTCTCTACCGTATGTTGCAAACACAAAAAAAAAAAAAAAAAAATCAAAGTTCAAAGAATCGTTTTAATAAATTGGGTACAAATTATTTACAATTTCCGTTTTAAATATGTATTTCTGGTATAGAGATTATGTAAGTTTTAAAATGTTAGGTCAGAATAAAATTATGTATTGCTACCAAAATATTTCGAATATTAAAAAAAGATCTCCCAATGTTCAATTCTAGAAAAATTTACATAGCGTATGGGATTAAATAATCTTTTAAATTTGTAGATTTTTTTTCTTATTGCGTTACATTGGTGTTTTAAAGTTAGCCCAACATAAACTTTATTAAACTTTTATACTAAATGACAACCGTATGTTCGCCAACTTGTCAACCAACCATTTTAATTGTTCTGAAACTTTCACTTCAAATCTAAAATATTTAGAATACTTCACAGCCTGTGAGATTGTGTATAACATATTTCTATTTTTTCCTTTTCCAAAGTTATATTGTGTATTAAAGAAAAAATGTTGGTTTTATAACATTAGCTGAACATTAAAATCTTCACCGAAAGCTAAATATATGTTTGCCAGCTTGTTGCCAACGTTCAACGAAACATTTTAAAATTCTGAATAATTCTTTATCTTTTTATTTGCACTGCTGATAAATTCCATGTAGATTTATAAAATTTAGGTTGGTTTTTCTGTGTTGGGCCAACATTGTATTTATGTAAGTGTTTCAACACAACATAATAACCAACAGTTCCAGATGATTTCCAACCATTGGCCCAACGCATGTTGCTACTAATAATAATTACTAATATCTAACGGCTGTACTTCTAATATTTATTCTTTACTATATAAATAAGTTACTAGTAATCAACGGTTGTTACACCAACTTTTACCCATAATTCTACCTATTAATGAAAAAATTATTATGAAACGTTTTAACAATGTTAATTGAATTAAGAGGTAGCGGCTGTGTTCTATGGAATGTGTAAATCTTTTTTTTTTTTACAAATTAATTTAGTTGTAATTTAGTTGAAAAATAACGTTGGCCCAACGTACTTAACTTTGTTAATAACTAACCGTTTTATTTTTCACATTTGTCCAACACTCCACCAACGAATAAATAAATAAAATTAACTATATTAAAAAATTTTCATTAAAAATATATGACATTAAATAAATGTTAATAAATATTCTGGTGTTATTTTCACAAAATTAGTTAAGCTGGATACTGAATGTAAAGTTATGATTGGCCTATATGTGCATATTTACTAATAAGCTACAGTTGTCATGCCAACATTTACCCATCATTCAACCAACGAATAAAAATTTACTATTAATCACATTTTAACAATTTTCTTTTAATTATGAGGTGAAGGTATGTGTTCTATGGAAAGTGTAAATCGTATATTTTCAATTAATTTAGTTTGAATTCAGTGGAAAAATAAAGTTGGCCCAACGTACTCAAATCTGTTAATAGCCAACCGTTCTCTTTCTCACGTTTTACGACACTCATTAAACGACTAAAAAAATAACATTAACTGTATTCTAACAAATTTCTTTTAGTAAATATTGTATTATATTTATGTTATTGCCTGTTTTGGCAATATTTTCTTAAATTTTGTTAGGTTAGATATTGGTTGTAAAAAACCGTTTGACCCAACATGTTCGGATGCTCTAACAAACAACGGTTGTTTTTCCAACACTTTCCCGTCATTCTACCAACGAATGAAGAATTTCCAAAAACAATATTTGTGGCTCTTTTTATAGATAAATATTTTATTCTGTGTCACTATGCTAATAAAATGCATTAGGTTGGTTTTCAGTTAGAAACTAATGTTAGGCCAACGCTATTTTTATATGAGTATTCCTACACAACCTATTTACATCATTGCCAACTAAAAGCCAACCGTTGGTTTAACGTATGGTTTCCAACACAACAAATTGCGAACCTTTCCAACCAATTCCCTACCTTTGGCCCAACGTATGTTGGTACTGAGGACAGTGAGTTAATTAATATTCGGAATCGAATATATATCTGTACGTATATTTTTTCTTTAAAGCCAGTGCTATTTAAAGACTGCTTCAAACTGGAAAAAAAATAAAAATTGGTAAATAAATAAATCAAATATTCTAAAACATTAGGTCTAATTGTACATGTAATTACTGTAAATTACAGTTTTTCACAATACTTTTAAATTAGACGGGTTGGCACGGCAATAAAAATTTCACAAATTTTGGTTTGTGTTCAAAGGGCACTATTGAAAATTTTTTTAAGTCGTATTTTCATACACGCTGTGTTAAGCACATATATCATTAATAGTGAAAATAATATTCCACAAAGCTACTTTACGGACAGTTAATATAATAAAATATGTACAGGTTATACTGATGCTTTATTTAACTCAAATGAATTCCCATTTAAACCTTTTAACGTCCGTTCACAATAAAAATAAATATTTTCCCCAGATACAATAGGGAGCATTGCCTATTTTCATAAGGAAACATATATTCTTTATCATTTAGTGGAAATTATATTCGCTACAACAAAAATACATTGGCTTACTAAGAAATGTCGCATGCAGGATGTGAAATTAATAAGAATTTTTGAGGTGCCTCTTGCATGCACCTCGAAAAATGTTTAGTTGTGTAAAAAATCAGCTTGACATATTAGTGTGTCTTCTAAATTACTTTGTTGGTATTAGTTAGTTGCAAATGAAATGATGTACGGTTAGCACCATTTAATATTTGTATTGATGAACACATTGTTTCCTTCTAAATCGTTTTAAAAGTACGCAGTTCATGCAGCAGCAGTACCGGTCTATGATCTTTCTTACTAACGACCATACATTTGCACTCGCTGCCAGAATGATATTTAATAATTGGTCTATTCTCTTCAAATTAATGGCATTTATGAAGATATATCTTATAATTTTTTTTCTCTGTTGGTTTTAGAAATACGTCCATCGTGATTATTTCTACCCAAACAGAGCTAAACAAACTTGACGTTGCTTTCACATTGTTATACAATTCTTAATACCTATGGAAGTATAATTACAAACCACGGAATACATTGTACTTAATTGTATTTGACAAATTAAAAATGTTAATGTGCTTATTTCCAAATAAATTATTTCGTTTGAGTGAAACATACGTTTACTCTCAGGCGTCGGATATCATTTTTACTAAACTGGCAACTTCGTTGCGTCAACGAAATTAGACGCGATGCTGTTTGTAATTTGTTAAGGTAACATAATATTTTGTTATCTCTTGTTCTTATTTATTTACGAATAGAAGACATTTTATTCTAAGAGGTATGCAGGCAGCATTCTAAGGTGTACACACTTCTTGGTTGACGTACTAAATTTCGAGTTCTCGCATCACTCTATATAATTAATAAATATGTATGTATAAAATAAATTGTATTCGAAACGTACGCATTCCTATACCATTCCATAGATCGCGATGAAAGTCACTTGTGCGTGAGCCGGCAATTATTTCTTACAAACTCTATAAACTGCGTATCCAGAAACGCCGATTGCACAGTCGTATTGAGAAAAATCTAAGTCCCCTCTGAGTGAACTGTGAGAAATATGCATTGCAGAGACGAAAAGTGAGTGAAACCTAAGGAAAAACTAAGAATTTCTTAAGATGTCCTCCGACCTTCTTTAAAAATTTTTCAGGCTGCAAATCAATCATGGTGGCCGTAAATTGATTTTAGAACTCCACATGGGGAGACATATTTATTTTAAATTTATTGGTAACATTTTAGAGGAGGAACATAATCATGGTGTAAATGAAAGACTGCATTGGCATCTACAACACAATTTACATTGGTTGTACATTTTTACATAAAAGCGATGTCGTGATTTTTTACCGTCAATTATGTTATCAAACAAAATGGTTACAATACCGTTTTATAAACAAAGTGGTTACAATGCCATTTTATAAACATAATTGACAACACATTCTATACAATTTTTATTTTGCATTTTTTCAGCTTTACAGTATGAAAAACACTAAATATAAGTTAGTTCACTGTCATGTAAGTTATGTGCATAATAAATGGGAAATAATATACATTTTAGCAAGTCGATGCACGAAGAGAAAATATTTTTCTCACGAATATTGTGGTAACACTTGACCTCAACTGAGATATCTCAGTTTCTTGACTCTGCAATGCAAACGAAAAATTCTCAGATTTTACTCAAGTTCTCCTTAGTTTTACCTTTACCTCAAGATTTTTCTCACTTGACTCTGCAATCCACCCATAATGTGCATACCACGCGAATTCTGGGCTAAATTAGAAATGAAAATATTAATGGCAAAATGTTGCTCGATGGCATGCACAATGTAGCAACATAGCACTTTAGTAGGTCCCCTGTTCCGCTAATCAGATGTCTTACATTACTAGTATTACTGTTCTGATCTGCATATTACAGGTGCAGGTTAACATTCTTAGCCGTTTCAAATGTCCACGTTTGAAGCGTGGGATCAGTGGAGCGGTAAGAGCCATAGTACCATGCTCGACAGGATGCATATCGCCTCTATTCACAGCGCGTCAAATTGGCGTGCATGTTTTCGTTGCAGTCCGCTTGCTATGAGACTTTAAGAAGGCGTGGTACATAATTCAATACTAAAAGCATTAATCAATAGCTGTAGTTTTCTTGACGGCTATTTGCGAAAACTAAACAATAGCAATCCTAGACAATAGTTATAGCCAACGTTTTAAACAAAATTGTTTCCAGTGTTACGAACTTCTGACGCCGGAACCTCGTGCATTTAACTGCGGCGCAAGAGATCACGCGTAACGAATTAGTAGTTTTGGATAAATATTTCCTCATAAAGATGGCAAATACCATTATCTTAGATTGTCATTGAGTATTTTTTCCACATTGGCTTCTAAAAAAGCGTAGAAATCAGTTGATATTTTCAGCGTTTATTTATCTGCTACGCACTCTTAAGCATCGCCGCGGGATGTTTATATATATCACATACCTGTAAACGTTCGCAATTTTTTTTTAAAAGTAAAAATTGTGTTATGAAACTATTTGCTAACTAGAATGCACAAAATAATGACTTGCATACTTTTGCTGTGTGATGTCCACATGGTGTACAAGTTTTTCGTCTAAAATACCAATTTTTGATGCGGTCAGTTTTTTGGACTTCGGAGTTACCGTCTTAACATCTCTGGCTTCATGTAC
Source organism: Medauroidea extradentata (assembly GCA_003012365.1). Classification (NCBI taxonomy): domain Eukaryota; kingdom Metazoa; phylum Arthropoda; class Insecta; order Phasmatodea; family Phasmatidae; genus Medauroidea; species Medauroidea extradentata. Next base: position 68,949 of record PNEQ01104762.1, read on the forward strand.
AGCCGAAGACAGAGAGAGCTAAGCAACTTGCCTCTGTATGCACGTGTATTCTGTGTTAACGGAGCCGCAGGAAGCTATGTGGTGGTGGGGGCAAGAGGGACGAGTGATTAATAGCCTGGCGCGTCGTGCGTGTTGCATAGTTATTGTGCGGAGCGGGTTAATAGTTGGGTGCGGTCACGACGAAGCTTCAGGGGGGAAGCGAGGGAGTGAAAAACTGGGCCTTGTCACTATTAGAGTAGGCCCTGAACAATCACTTGAGATATTGGCGAGCCTGTCGTCTTCGTAGGGATATTCTTAGTGTCGACGTTGGCAATATGCACCGCATTCGTCACTAGCACAATTCTGTAAGTAGGTTCCTAAAAATAAATGCAAATTAATGTCACGATTCGGATTCATGATAATGATCATTCCCGCTACTTTTGAAAGCCATTATAACTCATTATGATTAATTTTGCTTCATTTAATACTCATTCTATATTTGAGAAAGTTTAATTTGAAAATATTACAGAAGAAGATTAGATAATAAACCAACCTTGTTTTATACACATAAAGTACGGAAGAAATAACCAAACAACCAACAAGATACAGTATTTTATAATTGATGATAATAGTAATTACTTGTCTATTAATCAAGACCATAATGCCATAACTACACACACAATTGTAAACCATAATGCTAATTTATGGTAACACACAGGTTCATTCAGTCAGTATTCAAAACGTATAATTTTATAGTCACAAAATAAAAACTGCTCCATATTTTCAAGCGAAACTCTTCAGCATTGCAAATATAACTGAAAATCATGATACCAAAAGTAACATAAAAAAACGTTCTCCTAAACGTTGAGCTAAATACACCGCTCTTCTGAAGATAATTCTTCAGGGCGTAATTGTCCAAAATAGCAACGCTACAACCACTATTGCTGTAAACACTAATAATAGCACAGAGATACTGCTGTAAATGTAATTCAGTAAACTGTATTAAAAATGTTAAATACGTAGACTGTATACACTATATTTATATCCTTGTACACATCGATATCTAGAAAATCTGAAACGTTAAAATTTATGGTAATTTTAAAGTCCTCACATGGAAGCTTAAAGGGCATGGAAAAGTACGATGTTTAGCGGACAACTGGAACTCTCGGAACTACTCATCAAAATACGAAGAGTTCTTTTGCCGAGTAGAATTTCGTCAGTGATAGTATGCTTTGCTATGGAATAAAAAATTAAAAAAGTAAGATCTCGAAACCACAAAATGTACAAAAAATATAAAGCAGTAATTTTTATAATTTTTTATCTGATAACATCTAGAACTCTACAAGAAAATATTTTAAAAAATACTCGGATTTCCATTTGAAAATAATTTTAACTATACGAAAATCTTTGCGCCAGAGGTTTACGGATGTAAACATTTTTTTGCAAATTAAAACACGAGTATTTTTGAATTCGCGTATTATAGATTCCTAGATATTGTTGTATTTAAAATTATAAAAATTACAGTATTATGTTTTTGTAGATTTCGTTGTTTCAAGGCCTTATTTTTTTAAAAAACGGTTATAAAGTTTTTTTCTCGAAAATAAAGCATACTACCGTATAATGCTATATAAATAAACGTCCGTTGATAAAATATCTACTTGGCATAAAATTTCATCGAAATTTGATGAGTTGTTCAGGATTTATTGACGACTGAGTAATCCAGTCATCAGCTCGACGTAGTACCTTTCCGTACCCCTTAAGTATAGGCAACACGCTAGATTTTTCTGAGAAGGTTGGGTGAGCCTTTATATCAAGTACAAGTATGTAAGCATTCATGTTTGATTAATCGTTTGTTTATTCACAGTTTAATCTAGTTTCATGATTAACGCCATTTTAAGTTCCCAAAAATGCCGTTATTCTTGTACTTTAACATTACACCTCATCTTTTTAAAGGCAGTGTCAGTTTCTCTTGACTAATCTGTACTAGAAAATTATACTAATTTATTCTGAGTTAGTACCTCAACTAGTTTCTCCCTATTGGTACTCCAATAATTACGGCTTGGCTACCCTTTTTTGTAATGTTTCGTCGAGATTAGGAAACGAGTTCTTCGAAAGTGGGTTAAATGTAACAAAGAGTAATTCCTGTAAACCAGTGTGCGTGTGTTTCTAAACAAAATTGAATGTCTATGTTCGAATACGGTCCCCGTGCCAACTTCACGGAATAAAGCAAATGTAATATAAAAATGATTTTGCAAAGATTCCTAACGATTAAAATAATGTCGTTGACATACGAAATTACAGCACTATTTCGTCTCAGACAAACAAGCGTGGGAACAAAACAATCAAGATGAAACAATTAAAGTTCGCAGGCTTTCGCGACCGTTGTCTGTAGCTTCTGGGTTGTGGCCGCGTCGCTGTCGTGTTTCTTCCCGAAGTTTCGGAAAGCATTGCTGTCTCCATCTTCAGGGTAGAGTTGCCACAACAGTAAGCAGAAAGGTTACAGTAACTGCCCTAGTCTAGAAACTACAAGGTGAAACTAGTTAGTGTTGTCTCTATTAAACCAAGCAAGCAGGGGTGCCCATCCCCCCAAGACCCAATGCACAAAACCCCTCCCGCTGCTCAAAAAATAATTTACCCCCAAAACTCAAACAAATTAACTTCTAGTTACACTTCAGTGCTGGACAGATCATTTCGTAAAAACAATTGTAATAAAATAAAATTGATCCAGTTTTTTCACGATAATACCAAGATAGCACTTGTACAATCATGAAAACATTTTTCGTTTATGATTTAACATTTTATTCTTGAAAAAAAAATCCCCCAAAAATGTTTAATGCGCAGCTTGCGCAATGATCCCCCCCTTGTGGGCACCCCTGAAACCAAGTACAGTGTATAAAGGCAAAATCTCATAAGTACCAAAATCACGGTAAATACAGGAAATAAAATGAACTTTATATAGTTCATTGGTTATATTGTGTACTTTCCCAATTTGACATTTTAAAGTATTAGGAAAATACGATTAAAATAGTGCAATCAAATACTATGATGATAAAGGACTCTCAAAAGCACACGTCGACACACCAGTAGTAGTCATTTCTGAGGAGAACAGTTTTAAAGTTTAGACACATTTTTAAGCGTTCAGTATTGAATTCTTTCTTTGAAGTAAAATAGCTCAAATTCCAAAATAATACATTTCAATAGGTAAGCTAAAACGTTTCCAAGTCCACTAATGAATACGTTTGCTATAACATTGCCCAGAAAAAGAAATATTGGGTCTTGCGTATATATAAAACCATTATACATATTTTTTTCAATTTTAAATGAGTCTTGCTGCATTTAAAAGGCTGAAAATTTCGTTTACCAATTATGGCCGTAACTAAAATTAACATTTGTTGTATTTAATCCATGTTACTCTGACAGTGCGAAATGATATTACACACAATACTGGTTAACATGACGACTTCACACAGGACAAAGCAACAATGACAGCACATAAGGGTATCTTAGACAATTCCTTAAGTTTGCAGCTTATCTAGGCACCTTTGCAAAATCGAAGATAGAGGTATACAGGTCACACAGTCTAGGTAAGGTTTTGAGAGAGTGGCGTAGCGGGCGTAAAATAGCATCTACTGTGCAGCTACCCGCCCACATTTCCCCTCCCAGCCAGTAAGATGGGAAACGACGAAACCCTGAGTGTGACATTATCAGCTACAACCAATCAGCAGATGCGCACACCTCCGCTGGTTATGGGTAGAAGGAAGGGGAAAATTTCTCCTCCGCCAGGACCTTTCCTAGCTCGCGTAACTTATACATGTGTTTAAATATACAGAATGTCCAGAAACAAACTCATGATAAGCACACCACGCGAATCCTGGGCTAAATTGGAGATGAAAATGTTAGTGATAAAATGTTGTACGACCTTAATTTACGTGCGCAATGTGGCAACAGTACCCGGGGATAGTCCCCTCTTGCGCTCCACGACCATTTATTATTTCATATACCTAACCAAATTGTCACACCTTTACTACATTTCTTAGTTTTCGACTGGTAACCTTCCGGAAGAAGTCATTTTATCTACAGATGGCCATAGGCATTGTATGAGAAATAGTAATCAAGCAGTGCCAACTGTTTAAACAATTAAATTTGGTAACGCTTCAGATGGTATTATCTGTGACATATCAGACGGGAATTTTTAGTAAATCTAATAGCACGGAACTTACAATGAAAATTGAAGAATTCGACAATGATTGGTACTGATCCACCTTAACCTTCCACCCTTTTAATTGCCATTAGTCAGTAGCACGGAAAATATTAGGCGGGGGAGGGGGGGAGGTAGCACTTAATCCTGGACAGTCACCTTCGACAGCACACATGCCCCCCCCCGGCCCCTCTAGCAAGCCCACGGTCGCCCACGAGGAATCCAGATGTCCTTGCTCGACTCTAGATAGCTTCGCCTGACAGTGACGTGCGACTTGCTGTCGACCTTCCTGAACCCAGCGTCCTCAGGAATTCAATCAGGCACATCTTGCCCGCCTCATAACCCCCCTCCTTCTCCTCCTCTGTACCCAACACCTTCTCTTTCTCCATCATCAGTATCGTCTGCATCTTTTTCGCGCGACCCTCCTTCCCTCCTCCTCCCGAAATCCCAACGATATCCGAAGGTGCCACTTCGTTGCGAAACTGCCTGTCCTCGCGAAACCATTGCGAAATGCTTCATCACGTAGAAAGTACGTCATCCGATGAGGAAAATAATAATATGACTTAACTCGGGTAAAATGCCACGCAGCATGGAAAAATTGTTACACGCATGCCACTAGAGGCAAACATAAAATTAAAGGTGCCGTGTACTCGGGAACAATGGCAAAACTATTTAACGCGAATTATATTTGTATATCTACGAAAAGAACACACACTTCAAACTTTTCTCTATAGTTTTGAAAAAACTCGGCACATTTATTAGAAACATTATTTTCGAGTCCCTCAAAATGGCCAGAAATGACTTTCCCAGAAAAAATCTCAACCGAATATGAAAAATATAAGTATAGAAACAAGCATTTTGAACTATGCTGTCTACAAATAAAACAAGAAGTTACCAGCATAAATGATAAGCCTACTTTCATTAGAGTGGGTGCAAATTAACCCTGAAAGATAGAATCGTTTATGTAATCTAGGAATATTAAATGTTAATATTGATATAAACGTACGATACAAGACATATACTAATGAAAATTCAGCTTACAGTGTAATATGCGTGTAACCAGTTTAATAAGGCCAGGCCAAGTGGTGTTAAGAGTACGTAGGATATGTCTGCTTAGGAATAACATTCAAAGTGCGTTTCACACGTGTATGCCCATTACAGTTCCTCCGTGTATTTTTAAAGCTTATTTTTACTCCGCCGAATATGTTAAAATTGGTATTTTTAATGTGTTTTCGAGTATGAAAATCTTGGCGCTTTAAAACATACAGGCATGTACATTAAACCTTTATCTTAAACATTTCGTCATATAACGATGGTGTCTACTGAATGTCTCATTGAGGCGAGTTGTCGAAGAGAAGAATGAACGCCAGTCAAGTTACTTGCACCTAGAGGCCAGGTGCGGCTGTGATGCATGTGTTTCGTCTTTACCCATTCCACACTTAAGGTGGGACATCAGTGGCCATGTTGGATTATTTTATTTTTCGCTTTTTATACATTCTGAGAAGAAAAGTGCGAAATGTAAGATTATAGCGTTAATTCTGTGTATTTTGTGCTACAGTACAACACCCTATTTGAACTTTTAACGTATATCTAGGCCGTAATAAGTCACCCACATGTAAGAATATACAACAGTTTGTTTGACTGACTGCGGCTTAAACATACGTCAAAAGTTCAACTGCGATGTTTGTACTGTAGCACAAAATACACAGAATTCACGCTATAATCTCACATCTTACACTTCTCAGAATGTATAAAAAGCGAAAAATAAAATAATCCAACATGGTCACTGATGTCCCACCTTAAGGGTGCCGCCTACCCGCGCGTGAGAGGCTCAAAAGCGACGAAACGATAACGTCGATCTTGAAGCGCACATCAAATACCGCGTCGCCTCAACGTGCCAAGCGCTGAACTGAAAATAAATAAACATTTAAAAATTCAATATTTTTTTTAAGAATTCAAATAAAGTTGATTCTTTATTTTTATGAGCATGGCATTGTAGCCTGCAATGTCTTTATCCACTGTGATTTTTTTTTAGTTTTGTATATCAGTTGATTTTAGTGTAGTCCTTAAAACGGAAACACGCAAAATATGACTTTAACAAGCCATTACGCGAAAACTATGAGAGATAAAAAATGTCATAAGATCCAAATTTAGTCACATATTGTGTCTAAAATAAGAAAAAAAAAATATTTGGTACAAATAAACAATAAAATAATGGTGATGAAAATTAAGGCAGACCACGCCCTTAAGCGGCAACCATATAATTTTATTGGTGGAAGTCTACAACAAAGTTCAGTTCAGGTCGCAATCTGAGTTTCATATACATCCGGTTAGTATATTTTGAAGTACGGAAGTCTGAAAAGGCCGTTTTTAGCCATGTTGGAGGGCTTAGAAACAGTGTTTATAATGAGCGTGGCGTCTTAGCAATGAGGTTCCGACCTTGTCTGAAGTTTGTTTTCTTTTCGTACGTTGGCACAATGGGCACATGTGGAACATTTTCGCAGAAAAGAACCTGTTTACGAACACGCTGCAATGCATTTGAAGAGCGTGAGGTAGTAGGCCGCCTAAAGGGGGGGGGGGGGTGTAGACAATTTTATTGTATTTTCAGTTTTCGAGCCATAACATTTACTCAAATTTTACTATCAAAACATTTTCTCTTTGACAAGTCATGCGGCATACTCATGATAAACTGTTTGTCGTAAATAATAATGGAATCTTGCATTAATTTTTCATGCAGAATCATTGAAAGATAATTCTCGAATGTTAACAACCTATAATTCTCTCGCGATGATTCTTCATGACAAATTTATAAAAGATTCCATAATTATATATGTCAGGCAGTTTACCAAGAATATACCGTATCCTTTGTCGAAGAGTACATTTTGATAAAACAATTATAATAAACGTTTTGGCTCAAAAACTGGAAATAAGGCTCCCCCTTAAATGCCTCGAATGCGTAAAATACATTCACACAGGTTGCCACCTTAACTAGAAACAATAGCGTGAAGCATGATGAGTTCAGCCTACCTAGGTCGCAGACACTGTTAGAATGAATTCACAGTGGATTAGTCATAACTCTGAATGCTTAACAAAATTGTAAAGGTATCAAATGTTCCAGAAATCCCGAGAAGAAGACATGGCCACGGAAAAATAACTTAATTTAAAAGTTGTTACTTTTTACCGTCATATTGATACGTACTACTTATTTGACAGAAACCTATTAGGATATACACATTTAATTTCTTAAGAATTCAGACAACTTGTTTTGGCGTAGTTAACGGTACACTAGTAGTTTTTGGGTTCGAATCCCGTGTTAGGCAAGGCGAAAGGGAACTGTTGTGATTTTACATACTCACATATTTATGATAGTAGGCAGAAGATTTAATATAATATTTGAAGTATGAATATTTAAGGGTTGCTACCCTCTGCGTCGTAGGCACCGACTAGGTAGTGAAAAGGTATAAAACGTATATCTCTAATATCCTCGATATAATATAAATCTGGTTAGCAATAATTATGCTTCGAGAGTGAAAGTTCGTAAAATGTGTCCTCAATATCTCATTAACACGGTAAGGTATCGTTTATTGTTTTTCCTTCAAAAATTCCACGCGGACAAAGTTGCGGGCAGGCATCTAGTAGTTATATATATGACGAACAATGCTAAACATGTTGACAGTCATAAATCGGTACGTAGTACATGTACATATTGTACACGCCAAGCGAAGTAGCGCGGCAGTTAAACGCTGGTCTTGTTACCGAGGTCTTGGGTTCTATTCACTCTCCAGACATTCTGATTTCAACCTGCAGACAATTATGGTTATGACAAATTGTCTGTAGTATGAAAATTAATGTTCGTTTGCTCGTCTTCCTATACCATTCATCCGCTTGCGATAAAGCTTTCAGGTGTACGAGCAACCATGAAGTTTTCTGTAAGAAAAGAGTGTTATAGGCTGGAGGGAAGGTGGAGTGGTAGAGAATCTGAACATAAATTTAGTGAAAAATCTATATTTTTCTAATTGTTTCTAAGTGAGAGATTTTAGTCTGCGTTCAACATCGAGGTCTTTAGAGCCGGTGAGGTGGGTATGGTGCAGCGCCAGAATGAAAACTTGAGGGGAACGGAAGATCCCCGAGAAAACCCGCTGACCAACGGCATCGTCCGGCACGATTTCCACATGCGAAAATTCTGGGAGCAATCGCGCAACATGAGGATCTTTTTTATTACACAGATACCAGAATTCAATAAACCATTACGAAATATTCTAAAATCCTGACGGTAAAATAGTTGTCTGTAATTAGAGGGTAGCAACCCCAGCTATTTTCATTAAGGTGGAAGGTATAAAGCAGCATTTTCTGTTGGTTTTATGATCCCAACAGTATTAAGCAATGATGAAAATATTGTTTTTATGTCATTTAACTCCTGATGTTTTGGAGGAATACGATTAAGTTTATGCGAAAAAAACAAAACATAAGTTTTGATTTTCCATAAGGTATCACCTGCCGGAGTTTGTCGGTGTTGTTCAAAACAGCCTATATATATATAACATCTCTGTTAAAAATTGGCTACTTACATTTATTTTGACCAAATTTTTTTTTTCGTTTGAGGCCCAGAAACGCTGGGAAACCAGTAAGCCCGTTCTAATACGGCCGTTACACACCGCTTCGCCTCTAAGCGCAGAGTAGTAAACTAGCTTGCAGTTCTTTACGTGGAATTTTTTTATTTAATAGGACTCTAAACATTGATCGTGTTATTTTATTTTGGGAATGTATGTGTTTAAGTGCAACATCATTTTGTTTTATGGTTACGGCTGGTATTTTTCCAGCTACAGCAATGTCAAAAAGCAACTTCTATTACTTTAGAGGAGCTAACAATCATACCTATAATAGCCCGATACAGACACAGCTCGAAATGTCTTCTTTTTGTTGATAAACTCATTGGAACCACGTGTAACACTTCTTGTACTGAAATTCAGCACAGTTCATGCGCCAAATCCAATTAACTCTTAAGACGGCCGCCTACCTCGCGCTTCAAATGCGTTGCAGTGTGTTCGTAAACTGGTTTTTTTCTACGAAAGTATTCCACGTGTGCCAACATACGAAAATAAAACAAACTTGAGACAAGGTTGGAACCTCTTTGTTTCTAATTCCTCCAACATTTCTAAAAACTGCCTTTTCAGACTTCCGTACTTCAAAATGTACTAACCGGATGTATGTGAAACTCAGGTTGCTACCTGCACTGAACTTAGTTGCAAACTTTACACCAATAAAATTATATGGTACCTGCTTAATGTCCCATAGTAAAACCCGTTCGGCTGGGACCTTGCACGCTAGTTCAGCCCTTGGATCGTTGAGGCGACGCGGCATTCGATGCGCACTTCAAGGTCGACCTTACTGCTCCGTCGCTTTTGAGCCTCTCACGCGCGGGTAGGCGGCGCCCTTAAGTTATCGACGTATCGTTAAGAAATCATTTCGATATATTTATACATGTTCGCCCTTAAGAAGTAAGGATGTTGCAGAGAGACGGTTACACAGGTAGCGCGTCCTTGGATGTGTCGAGTGCTGAAGTGATCTTGTAATCGACCGAGTTAATGGACAAATCGCCCGCTAAACGGCACTCCAGACAACGTCACCGCGCCTGGATTAAAAAGCTTTTCTAGGTGATTGCTATGACATTTGGATGAGGGGCGCGAGTCGAGGACGCGCTTTGCGAAGTGGGACACAGGCCATTTCTTCTGGACAGGAGCAGTGGAATTAAGGGGGCTGGGGGGTGAGGAAGACCGTGATCTTTGCCAGCAACGTCGTCGGATAAAGGTGTGGCGTGGCCGGTGATTGGTGCAACTTCCTGTTTACTCAGAGGCGCTGTCTTGTCGCGAACCGAGCGCCTAACATTCCTCAGGCGAGATCCCACTTCCCTCTCGAAGTTTTAAATGGATCATGGCGGTCGTTACCGAAACTTACAAACGTATATCTTCGAGAGTGGAGCAAGGTAGAATTTTTATTCAAGTATTGTACCAGTTACGTGTTTCTAAGGCACAACATATTTTTAACAAAAATGTTTGTATGTCTGTAACACATGCATTTCTGTACTATCGTCGGCGAGTTGGTACGTGGGCTAAATTTTGGGAATCCGTGCTTCTCACAAGTACATCTGCATGTGGTCTGCGCACGCGTCGGAAATCCTTCCGATTTATTCGTGCACGCACCAGACAGAACGAAAAAAATATATTGTTTATCCAATTAGTATTTTCAGTTTTTGTGCTATAACATTCATTAAAATAGTATCAAAATTTTCTCTTGGACAAAGTATAGAATGTATTATTGGTAAACTACTCGACATAAATGATAATGGAATCTTTCATTAATTTGTCATGCAGAATCAATGCAAGAGAATTCTTGAAAGTTAACCTATAATTCTGTTGCAATTATTCTGCATGGCAAATTACTGAAATATTCAATTGTTATTTATGTCAAGCAGTTTACCAATGAATTTTTTCTATGGTTTGTCGAAGAGAAAATTTTGACGAAATAAATTTGAATAAATGTTATAGCTCAAAAAAGAAAAAAACTCAATACAATTTTCTAACACTTCCCCTTAGTAAACAGATTTAAAACACAAACAATTCATTTCTTTGACCGGCTTGGCAGCGCCAGAAACAAATCGCAGATAACAGCTAGTTTCAATGCTTTCAGGAAAACGTTCCTGTCGCATTTTAACGTTTTATATACGGTACATATATATCAATATATATATATATATATATATATATATATATATATATATATATATATATATATATATATATATATATATATATATCTGGGTCTGTCAGAAACATTTAAAAGTGTCGCGAGAAGAAATTTTTGTCTTTTGGATTTTCTACTTTGTAGGCTTTGTGTAAATATAATGTTAGAAATGAACCTCTTTAGAGCAATTAAATGTATGAGGTTTATGCATCAGAGAATGTTCTTCAAAAATACGTTATTCGACAAACATTTTTGCTAGGAAAGTTGGCAAGACTATTGCGTAGGTTTGCTATTTTTTGATTTTTGCAAAATGGTTCCGAGAAACTTACAGTTTTGAATTGATGCTCATAGCCCTAACCTACCATGCCCTCTTAAACAGACATCCCAATGGTCGATTAGTAGTGATGGTTTGGCTTTTAGTCTTTACACACAAGGTAGTACCGATGCAGTGACAGCAACGTATCTTGTGATGACGGTGACGGGCCGTGAGGGAGAAGAGGGCAGAGTGCATCGGCAAGAAGTGTGCGTAGACGGGAGTGCAATAAAAATGGCGGACGTACGCGGTAAATACGTACCTGAGCGTTAGACAGGAGTTAGAAAAATATTTTGGTTTTTATGTAAGAATTTATTTATGGTTTAATGATTACAAGACTGAGACTTTCACAGTGTTACATTATTAGAGTAATAAAAAAATGTGAGGAAGGTGGTTGTTCATCAGGACATCTAGTTGTAGGAGTTTTGGGTATTTAAAATATTCATTGCAAACATTAAGTAATGTGACGGTTAATCGAATGCAATTTAGGGTCTTCAAGGATGTTGAAGAATTGAATGACCACTTTTGGGGAAGGTTCCTTGCACATGGAGGAACAAAAAATGTCAGCTCTACATGAGCGAAGGTCCGAAAATTCTCAGTTTCTTTACTTCATATCACAAGACATGCATTGTATACGGCATGGACTGGTCATTTGACTTTAGAATGTTACACCAGACAAAGAAAACTATCCAATGAAATACGACTCGTGTGGTATGTCGCTGACCATATTAGCTGGGATGACATGCCACAGTAACTAGACCCCAGCAGATTTCGTCGTGTATTGTGAGCTGTAGTGCAGAAATGGTTAAGAGAAGATGGTTAGAGATATTGGTTTATCGCGGGAAAACTTGACTGTATGATGGCTTTAAACATACCAGAAGTTTAGCTTCTACTTGGAGCTGATACCCTATTTGACTGGGCCAATAAGAATCCCACTACTTTAATATTTGATGCCTGCTATTTGTCTGCAGACGGCTACGTTGTGTCAGAAGTATGTCAGCGAATCACATATGTTGCAAGACACTACAGCGTTTTAAAGGGTATGCTGGCAGAAAAAATTCCCTTAAAAAGGTTTAAATTTCTTGAGACATATATGATTGGCTGATGTACGTCTGACACAACATAGCTGTCTGCAGACCAAAAGCAGGCTACAAATACTTAAATAGTGCGACTCTTATTGGCTGAGTCAAATAGGGTAACAGCTTCACATAAAAGCTAGAGCCAGTAATCTTCTGGTAAGCTGAACTTCCGTTGAAACCCAGCAAACAGTTAAGTTTTCCCGCAATAAACCTTCATTAGAGATGATGGTTTATCGCGAGAAAAGTTGACTGTTTAATGGATTTCAACACACGTACAGCTTATCAGAAGATTATTGGCTTTAGCTTGTATTTGTAGCTGTTACCCTATTTGACTCAGCCAGTAAGGATCCCGAAATTGCAATATTTGATGCTGCTATTGGTCTGCAGACAGCTACTTTGTGTCAGTGTTTTCAAGGCAATGTTGGCACAAAACATTTTCGCGATATACCATCATCTCTAACCATCATCCCTAGGAAAGGTGCATTTTTGGATAAGTGGGACTTAATCCTCAAAATATTGACTTGTAATTGTGCAACAGACTGTATATTGTGTTGTAGACTGAATCATTTTGGAAATGTAATTCCCAGCGCTAAGAGAAGAAACTTAAAGATGCGTAATAAACATGTAATGTCAAGTGCTCGTTACTTGTTCCGGGTTCTTAGCTGGTAGTCGGACTGACCTTCAGCTTCGTGGTACTCGGCGCAACTGTAATCTGGGCGTTGTGGCTACTGTACCCTGGATACACCCACGTCCCGACAGGTGGCTTCCAGGAAGAGACAGGATCTCGTTGACAGACCCGTCCACTTCCGTGAGGCTAATTGCGACCACGCTCAAGGTGGGCATTCGTGTCCGGCACGGTGGCTCTGTCCAATTAAAAACAACACCTCGGCCTTGAGATGGAAATGCGTTCAGCTCCCGGCCACATCATAGGCGTATCATCGGTCACTCGTGCTTAGGTCGAGTACGTTGTTGGGATAAAGAAATAAACTGCGTACAAGTATGGTTAGGGATAATGTGAGAACTTTTTAAACTGTATTAATATTTTTTCAGGTAATTTATAGTTTCCTGCCACTTATTAATAGAAACAATGCCACCTATACAGAAATGGAAGTGTATAGAAGACTCTGTAGTAAAATAAAATAACACCAGCAGAGTATAGAACTAACATTAAGGGTGACACTGACAAAATCATCAAATTACCAAATCGCTGCTAGGCGCGAAGCACTGTACTAACGTGCAACTATTATCTAGCCGTTTTTAATCGATTAAAAAAAAGGAAGATATCAATTCGGTTGTATTATTTTGTTTGTTATCTCAGAACTCCGTCACTATGAAACCGAATTTTTTTTTTGAAAGGGAATATTTTCAAGGAAGGTCCAATTTTTAGTTTCATGGGCATTGTGACTACGAATTGCCAATCCTTCAGTAGCTTGAAACCGCACACTGCCTATAATTTTACCCAAAGTTGTTCGGGCCTCATCCAATTCTTTGGACTTTTTTGTGGACAACTGTTTGAGCACATTACTACCAACTTGATATTGGAAATCTGGCATCGTTCATTCTCTGTGAAACCGAGACTTCTCATGCTCATTGAAATTCTCAATTTTTTTTTTTTTTTTTTTTTTTTGATTGTAGAAACCAAATTCCACGAAAGCTGCAGTAAAATTTTTATTCACACACTTATTCTGAGACAAAATATGGGCATATTTTACAAACTACCTTTTGTCATATTCAAGCCAAAAAGTTTGTTTTACCAGTCTCTGATAAAGTGACGATTAGCCTACCTGCTTTTTTTGTTGCAAAAGTCTTTCTTCGTTCATCATCATCTTCACCAGTAAAGGAAACTTGTGCTTGTTCCTTCTCCTTTCTTGATTAGGCAGATGTAGTCTGCTGATTGTTATCGGTAACAGTCAGATCTGAGTGTTGTTCAGTTTTATCACTGGGAAGTATTTTTTATGTACCTCCACATAATACACGGCAATTAAAGTAAATAATTCAGTTATATTACACTTTAAAAATTTTACAACTGCTGACATACACGTTGGCATGCATATTTACACGCTTAATCATAACATTGAAATATTCGCCATCGGCATAAAAAAACCGCAGGGCAGGCAACATTTAAAAACGAAAGATATCGCTGTGCCACCCGATAGCAGTACTTCCGCATACAGACTGGTGCTGCTGTCGTGAACGTGAAGGGTGGCAACATTCGAACGCGAAAGATACCGAAAGTGACGCCTGATAGCAAAACTTCTGCGAACAGACTGAGGCTGTTGTGTTGAAAGGGAGCAAAACGTCCGAACAAATGATGCCGATAAGCGACACTCGATAGCTAGAGGCACGATTATTTCGAGTTTCGATTCTAGGATCTAGGTCCGGTCGAACGGCAATAACGTATACTTCACTCCTCCTTCTGTGATTAGACGAGAGCGGTTTTAACACACATTTGACGACTGCAAGCCAGTTATAAATAAGTCAACGAGTCGTCGAGATATCACGCGCGGCACGTTTGTACTGTTAGAATCCAATGTATATTCGGCTTCAGCTGGTACACGCATAGAACTGAGAAGTCTAGGTTGTTGCCAGATGAATACGCGAAATACACGCCCTCTACCGATAGCAGCACATCCTGCAACCGCAGTGATTCTGCTGTCGCAATCGTAACAAACGCGGTGTGCGCCATGTTTATACCGTGACCACAGTTAGTAGTAACTCGTAAACTTTGTCAAGCATCCAGTGGCGTAGCCAAGGGGATTTGGGGGTTCTAACCCCCTCCATTAGCCACAAAAATGAAAAAAAAGAAATCACATTAAAGATTAACAATATTTGGAACAATATAATATCCAGTGTTTTGTTACGAAAAACTGCCAAAATAGCACTATTTTGCACCTTGAAATTCAAAATTCCCCGGGGGAGAACTTCCGGACCCCCCTCCCGCTTCAAAGGGGTAGACGGTGTTTGTTATACCTATTATTCTCATGTTAAACCGCTCTCTTACGCAATTCCTGGCTACGCCACTGCAAGCATCATACTTTACAATAATTATGAAAATTCTAGTTATATGCCAGATTTATTCCTGTTACATATCAAGAATTTAACTAATACTTTTTTGTAACCAAGCAGGAGGGGCAACGCCAGTCTAATCTGCTCAGTTGGGGGGGTGGGGAGGGGGGTGGCGCCTTTGACAACGGTTATTGGTTTATGCGGACAAAAGGCTCGGTTACTACCTTACCACATTAGGAAAACGAAAATTGGTCGTGATGTAATTTTCAAGAAAGACCTCTCCACATATATCTTATTGATTTCAGTAGACATGGCCAAATCGTGGGTGTACTTAATTCCATATTTTAAGCACACCTGAGGGGGGACGGGGACGGTGGATGAGTGGTCAAACCATTCGCCTCCCACCACGACAATCCTGGTTTGATTTCCGGTGGGATAGGTCCCCAGATTTTCACATGTTGGAATCGTACCGGACAATGCCGTTGGTCAGCGGGTTTTCTTGTGGATATCCTGTTTCCCCTGCCCTTCATTCCGGTGCTGCTCCATACTCAATTCATGTGACCTCGATGTTAAGCGCTGACCAAAAATCTCTCACCCACTCGAAGCACACAGTTGGCACTGCGGTCGCTCACCGCGCAAACGCAGTCTCGCAATCGACGCACCGGAAGCCGACGACCTGGCGCTAAAACAGTTGCGAGATCTCACGCTCACCTGTGAAAGTAGACTCGCTCGCTCCGATGGATGCGTCCGCCGCAAAAATTCCTCGCTTCACTGGCCTCCAGATTGTTGCATATCCCATAAAAGTTTTTTTTCTCCCCTTACCTTTCGCCGACAAATTGCGTAACTCGGCAGGCCAACGCGCTGTATTGAAACCGCCGAGTGAAATCCAGATATCCTGCCCAGAAAAAAAATTGCGTAAAAAACTACATTAGCTTGTTAAAGAATTTTAGGACCACATTCCACGTGTCTAACATGCCTCGAACAAATCTAGTGCAATAGTATTCAGTTCACTTGGAAAAGGCTGTTATATAATACCGTCACTGACTTTTATTGGATAGAATTTTGCCCCAATTTGTTCCATTGCTTGATGTGCATACCTACAGTTAATCATATGGCCAGAGATTGTATGTTCTTAAGGGGCCTACCTACCTGCACTTCAAGTGCGTTGCACCGAGTTACGGCTATTCTTTTTTTGACGAAACTATTTAACGCTTGTTGTATTTGTATATCTACGAAAAGAGCACAAACTTCAAACTTTGTCGCTATAAATTTTAAATTTCGGAACATTTATTAGAAACATCATTTTCGGGCCACTCTAAATGGCCAAAAATAGGTTTTGTAGACTGCCATATTTGGAAGAATAACAAACGGATTCAAAATACACGACTATAGAAACAAGCCTTAGACTTTGAAATATGCTGTCCACAAATAAAATAATGTGATGTGGTCACCGCTTAAAGTCCCATAGAAAAAAGGATAATAGTAAAGCACTGCACGCCAACTGAGTGGCTTGCTCGGAGAGGCGATAATACATTACATACGTCGGTTAGCGGCGACCTTACTGCTCCTGCCCCACACACACAAACGAAGCATAGGGAGGCCCCTTAAGCACAAAGTCTACAGCAAATTTCGTCATAATATTTATATTTTTATAGTTTTACCAGGTATTATTTTATTTAACCCAATACATTTTGACAAATTATTGCTCTTATGAAGGTTTTTTATCTTTTATAGTTTTTTCGTAGTTACATGTAAACATCACAATTTGCATGTTACTGTTTTATGTACGACAATAAAACAAACTGACATAACAAACTAAAAAAAAAAATTACAGTGAATAACGCTGTTGTAGGCCACAAGTCCTCCTATGTAAAAAAGTAATATTTTTGTATTAAAAATTTTTTATATTTTAAAATAAAATTTAAAACATGAAAGATCTTTTTTTTAAATACAAACAAAAAATTGTTTTAAATAGCCGTAATGTGCGGATTTTGAAGTTTACGAGTCATTATGCAAGAACCATGAGCGATAAAACGTGTCGTAGAGCGAAATTTTGTCACATTATATGTATAAAATAAGGAAAAAATATGTGGTGCAAACATAAAAATAAAAACATGCCGATGAAAATCACTGTAGGCTGTGCCCTTAGCTGTGAGGACATTCGGACTCAAACGAAAAATCATAAGCGAGTGGTGTAGTAGTAATCATCTTGTTTTGCTTAGCACAGTCGAATAAGTTATGTCCGTGCACGATCACACGTTGGTAATAACAATTAAACCAATTTGCAGAATCAACATGTGACAATGAAACAAAGAACAAATTCTGTTTTTTAAATACAAGTAACTAACTATGAATAAACAACGTGAATGTTACTAACGTATCGCTGATTTTTCAAAGTTTCCACCCTCATTATTTATTTCTTCAATATATTGAGCGTCTTATCCAATAAGAAAAGTCCAGAAACTAACCAAACTAACATTAACACGTTCATCAGTTAATTTTTGTAATTTTGCAAGGTCAAAGAAATATTAATTCCCAAAAACAAATATGTATAACTTAATTTTTTTTGTAATGAGTTCAGTTTTAAAAAAAGTTCTGGGAAGTGTTCTCTGCGCAGTTGTGGCGTGTGAGTTTTTATTTCTACAAGAACTATGTTTTTATATAATTTGAAATTATATAAAAAAAATTAACTTGCATGGCACCTAAGAATTTGCAGAAAAAATTGTTGGAAATTAAAAAAGAAATTAAGAATATAAATTAATTTTAAAAAGAGCATAGTTAGAACATATATTTCGCCAGCTTTGTAATAAACATGCTCCTACTGTAATGAGTTTCGGGTTTGAGCAGAAAGTACTAATTAACTAATGACCCGTGTAGAAACAGACAAAGGCATTTCCCCAGAAACACATCCAAGGCATATTGCATTACATTATATCGTGGTAACTTTGCGACGTAATATATTTTTTGCGAGTTCATTTATTCCTGATTCTGCCATGGTTATTGTATACATTTGTTTTATACGCGGTATGACTGTGCAAACGTAAGGGTTAAAAATTAACAGATTGAAGATTAGTAGACAGAGATAACGAAGCACGGTCGGTAAATGCATAGGATTGCCCAGGTGAACCTTGGATAAATAATTTTGTGTTACGTAATTCTATGCGCCCTACTATGTATTAATGTAGGTGTTTCGGGATAAAGTGAGCACTATTGAAAGCCTTGCTTTTTCCTGCTAGATCCTTTATACTGCTTGACGAACCTAAGTGTTTCCCCGGGTAGGGGAGGTAAGAGCGCTAGAGTTTCTAAATCGCCGTGTGAAGGCAGTGGAAGGGAATGTCTTGGAGCCCTTCCTGTACACTCCAGTCATATTAAAAGTGACCATCTGTAGTAGGTCTAATAGGCCTGTGCAATGATATATACCTAGGGCCTGGTAGTTTTCGCGAAAAGATTCTTGCCCCACTTGGTTTCAGTGTCTTCCGTGTATACCTGCACCTCAATTTAATGGCTAGATTTTTTTCGGCAGATTCTTGCCCCACTTGGTTTCAGTGTCTTCCGTGTATACCTGCACCTCAATTTAATGGCTAGATTTTTTTCGGCGACAGTGACCTTGTTGCATCTTTTTTATTAATTAAGCATGTATAAATTAGAAACTTTAATACTAAAACTTCAGTTCTATGTGATTAAGGTAGCATTATTTAAATAACAAAATATAAAAAATATATATTATGCACATCAAATTCTAAATCTAGGGGGATGGGCATTTGTCCCCCCCCCTTCCCCCCTTAAATAACGCCACTGCTACACTGACTGGAGATTTGACGAATGAAAGAATAGGGATTCACGTGTTTAATTATATTCGGCAGGGATTTTGTCATGTTAAATGGTAATCGTTTTGGTACTATGACCACGTTTAGCAGGAAATACTGCTAGAGGAACTGTAAAAAAATAAAAAAAGGTCGAGTTTGTTTCTATTGGTTTGGGGAGGCATAAAATTACTTATTTTCTCACAGTTTTCGAAGAATATTAAAAACAGCCTAAAATGTCCCATAGCAAACACGTACACGTAATTAATACTAATACCTGAGTTTTATAGTTGACGTGAAAATCCCTATTATTTATCTCGCAACCCTTAAATTTTCATAAAACTGAATGGAATGTGTGCTTACTCTCTAATGGTGCCTTCATTTCCTGCGCACGTTAGAGCTTATGTAGCGACAGGTGGTGAATTTTTCACAGATAGTTCCCTAGAACGTAAAAATTATCCTGTGGCCCATCGAGACGGTGTCTCTGCGAATATTCACGTGGGTTCCGCCATCGAAACAAGATCTCCCACATTAGCTAGAGCGGTGTCTCTTGCCACCCATCGTTTCCCGCTCCTGCCGAAAAAAAGAAAAGTTGCGTCATCGGTGCGAGGCGAGTTCCCGTGAAGAGGGCAACCCCGCTCCAAGGTCGTGGGAAGTGGAGCTTCGCGGCTGTTGGGCCAGGCGATGATGTCGACACGCCCAGGAGATGACATGGGAAGTCTTGTGTATGTACGTATAGACTCCCACGCGGTGTTGCCATGTTCTCTACGACGAAATATCGTTTTCTGAACCTAAAATTATCGTTTTTCGGGAAAATATGGTACAGTGTTAGCTTTTGTAACATATTGTTTTTAAAAAATGAAACTACTATATGAAATTTATTTGTAAAAGTAACTATTAGGATTAGACACATATGATGCCAAATTGAATAAGAAATAATATTACCTTTCTGAAGGATTTTTGTGCAGTCTCCAATATTACTTTGCTGTAGAAACATTGCGGCGTATAACTGAGCCAAGAAAAAAGAAAGCTTTATATCCTTTCCCTTTCCAACGAATTTACAATCATTTTCGATTTTTCGTGCTGAACCTGAAATTGAGGAGTTGGTTAGAATAAAGACACTAGTAAGATAGGGTATTTCTTCAATCAAACAATTTATCTGGTTATGTCCATAGAAGGCACCTACATATTGTTGTACTGATATCTAAATTCTTCACCAAGTTATGAATTTTTGTCTTGACCTGTGCTGGTACCGCTATGCTATTAATAATTTATGTTTTATCTTATACTGGGTTTATAGTAACTACTATTAATTTGTGCATTGTAAATGTGTGTTACTTATTGGTACTAAGGGAAAATAATGTGAGAGAAACGTGAAATAAAAAGGACGAATTTCTCGAAATAAACACGTACCTGTCATCTCACAATGCAATTTTCTTACCAAGGCCTTTATTCCAGCCAACTCCTCAATATTGATACAATTAGCCATAATCAGTGGCGGATTTAAGGGCTGAGCCCCCCCCCCCCCCTCAAATCGTGTTCAACGTTATGCAGTCGAAGTATGCCCAGTCGCCTCAAAGAAACTGGAGTTTTGTTCTATGATGATCCAAGTACATTTAATGTGTCCTGCTTGTATGTATGTTTT